>QRDG01001028.1:202901-321091 GCA_012064385.1 Puccinellia tenuiflora
ATGTAACATCCCAAGAATTTCAAATTTTTGAAAATTCAGAGGGATCAAAAACTTTTTGTTGTTTAAGTTTAAAAACCCAAAATCATGCATGGCATTCATAAGCATCATGTGTTTGTTGCATTAAAATTGCTTGAATTAGTAAAAGATTTCAAAATTTAAAATATATTTTATTAATTGACATAGAGGGTGCAAAGTAACCCTAGTCAATATTTTAAATAATTTAACCTTATTTGTTGACAAAATTAGTGCCATAATATTGTATTTTGAATAAGGTTTCCAAAAAGTATTTTTCTGAATTTTTCTGAGATGTTTTGATCCAGTTTTGAATATCTAAAAAAAAAAAAAAAAAAAAAAAAAACGGCCGGCCGGCCAGGCAGCCAGCCCAGCACGGCCCAAGAAGGTGGCCAGCACGGCAAGCAGCCAGCCCAGCATGGCCCAGCACGGCCCAGCACCATCGATCGAGCATCGAATCCAGGTCGGAACTTCACGTACCGAACTACTCCCGTAAAACCTTCCGATCTGCTCCGATTTTTTCTCCATTTGCTACCAAACTCCGCCTATAAATACCCAGCGACCCCGCACTCCTTTTCCCCCCAAAACCCCCAAATATCCGCCGCAGGCTGCGCAATTTTCGGCCTCCAACTCAAAACTTCGATTTTAGATCTCGTTTTCATCTTCCACTTGTCACGGTTGGAGCTTTGCTCGTATGCCGATTCTTCCTTCGCGAGAGTTGTAGATCTCGTCGAGATCTTTCCATCCCGATAAAGATCACCACTTTTCATCAAGCACAGCCGGAGAATTTCGTGTCGCAAGATTTCAGATCTAACGGAGTAATACATCGATTACTCTTCAACCATCCAACCAAATCAGGTGAAATTTTTACAGGAGGTAGATCTCATAAATACCTACAACTTCTCCGAAGAAAGTTTTTCGATTTGAGTTACGCATCTTTTTCTAAAAACAGATCTATTCAAGCCAATCAGGAAGATCCACGTGTCATCCTCGTCACCAACTCGTCAGCTACCGCGTCAGCGCTGAGTCAGCGCACAGTCAGCGCCCAGTAAGCCCTAGCCCCTGCAGTGGAATCTTTTCCGTTTTAAATTTCCAGAAAATTGATAGATTTTGTAAATTCAATAATAAATCAACCGTAAGCCCAAATTTAACGTTTAATATACCAAACGATTCAGAAAAGTAAGATTTACCAAGATCTGAAATAAAATTCAGCTTTTACCGAATAATTATTTTCTGTATTTTAGAATTTTGTTAATTGGTATTTTAATTTATGAAAAGTTGTAAATTCCATAACTTTAAAACGGTTTGGCCAAATTTAATAATCTTTATATATTTGAGATCCTCTAGATCTGTAGATTATTGTAGAACTTTTAGTTTTCTGTTCTGTTAAGTTTTTATTTTTTGTATTTCCAAATCTATTGTTTAGGTATTTTTAACATAACTTTATTTATAAATTGTGTTTTGGAGTGAATCCAATTGCGTAAATCATGTTTAGATGTCCTCTGTACAGCAGCACCGTTTACCAAATTTGGCTATTTTAAATGGTGGCTTAATAAGTAATTTAATAAAAGCTTTTTTGTGGCATCATGCATATAGTACTAATAGAAAACAGAAAGTAATCTTATATTTATGTTAGTGTAATTTTCGCATATTCATGCATAGCATGTTTTCTCATTGATTGTATATTGTTTTGCCACTTGTGTGTTTTGTTGTCACCTTGTGTGATCATATCTATCGACTAGAACCTCTTAGGCTTTTCACCAAGTCCTAATGACTAACTCTACCTAAGACTTAGTGAAAACCCCCTTCTCTATCTAGGCCTAAGTGCACAAACTATCAACTTCATCTTACCCAAATTCTTCTAAGTAGTTGACTCTTGCTACTCTCCACCAAAAACTACTTAGTCATATTTCTATCTCATCTCAAGACCATGGAGGAGAAGTTTGAAGAAATGACCAAGTCTGAAGAAAAGTGTCAGTTTCAAGAAATGAGCAACCCTGAAGAAAAGTACTAGTCAGAAGAGAAGAACCAAGATGCTCCAGGATAAGGGACTTCGGAAGAACAAGAAGATGAGAGAAATATGCACCTTATGACTTAGAATTTCTCTATCTAACTTCTCTGCCCAAGCCTAAACATTGTCTTGTTATTTTGCTAAGTGTTGAAATCCCCTAACAACTTAGGAACATCATTTTGGACTTAGCCAATTATCTGACTTGTGAGCAATATCAACCCACATCCAAATTCTTTCTAAGTTCTTATCAATTCAACCTATCCAGCCATATCTATCCAAGCCTCATGCCACATCCTTCTTGCCCATCGAGCGCAAAGGCAAATTAAGACTAAGCTAAAACAAATAAACAACTCTTTGTTTTCCTTGCTTGATTGTGTTGCTGGAATATGTGTTTATGTTGTGTTACTTTTTATCTTATAGCTTGAACGGAGAAGTACGTGATTTATTGAGTGAAGTGAACGATCGTCAAGTACCGAAAGGCAAGTGGCACACCCCCATAATTTTCCTAAGTATTTTATATGCATTACTTAGTGTATTCCTTTATAAGCATGTGTTGGATAGTATTATTGCTATGTGCTAAACCCATCATACCTCTACACTAGTTGTGTCTAGAATCCTATGGATAACTTAGTAGATATATTGATGCTATGCAAAAGTGTTTTATTGAAAAGCTTAATTCTACCAAGTTAATTTATCACCTGGGTGGATTTGGGCTTGAATGGTTGTATGAGTTGAGTGTTGTCCCTAGGGGTTTTACCGATGGGATATTCACTTGTGGATTGCCACCCAGGAACAAAGGGACCAAAGTTTTCTCTAAGTGAAGATGCTTCTCGTGCAGCCATTAGTCATATGGGCTCTGGCTTGACTTAGTACGTTGCGTGGAACCGGCCCGGCTTGACAAGCAGATGTAGCGGGAGTAGGTGGAACGGGTCAAGACGGCAGTGGTCGGGGAAATGCTTCAGAAGGGTCTCGTCTTCATCCTCTCCTTTCCTTTTCACTTCAAGAAGGTCAAGGTCAGAATGGGTTGATGAAGTCTTATGGTGAAAGTGCACAACCTCTGCAGAGTGTCAATCTAAGTACTTAGCCGTGTCCCCGGTTACGGACAATTCAAGCAGCTGATCAAGGATTCAACGGAGGCTCCCAACATCCCAATTTCTCTAAGTAAAACTTGATGGGTAAACATGGGTAGATGAGATTGTGGTTGTCATACCATACATGTCTCAATTTTAAGGAAAAGATTTTACAAAAGTGTTAGGCAAAATTGGCTTTTTGCAAAATAGCCTTGAAACTCCACCAGCCAAATATGCATACAGGTTATAGAGTTATTCCACTAAGTGTCCACATAGTGTCACTTGCCAGTTCCATTTCATATGGTTCTGACCCACCTTGTTGAATTCTTTTTATCAGGATATTCTGACGAAGAGTGAGGTTTCGTTAAGGGTTTCGAGTCTGCAACCAACATGTTCGCCTGTGGCACATGAAGATGATGGAGACTCATTGCTAATTTTATTTCCGCTGTGCTGATCTTTGTAAAATGCTAGCCTTGAGCTATGCAAGTTGTAATGGATATTTGTAAATTCTGGATCATTCGTGTAATAAATTGATACAATGTTAAGGTATTCATCGTAAACTGTGTGTGCTAGCGATTCGATCCAGGGACTAGCACTATACACATGGATCTTGCCTATTTTTAAGTGCAGGTCCGCTACAGGTGACCAGCTGAAGATTCGCTCGGATGCAAGCTCCGGGCCAGATGGCGAAGTGGTGACCTTCCATGAATTCTCCGTGATGGGGTTGCTTCCCCCCTTTTCTGACTTCTTCATGGCGGTTCTGGAGGCGTTCGGGCTGCATATGCTCCATCTGCACCAGAATGCGATGCTGATCTTGGCAACCTTCGCGCACGCCTGTGAAGCATTCGTCGGAGTAATGCCCTCTGTGGCATTGTGCCGACACTTCTTCAAGCCTCGAAGGGGGAGATCGAGGTGGATATCGGGCGGAGTGTCCTTCTGCCTCAAGCAGGAGAATGCGCAAAAGTATCCGGAGACAAAGATCCAACCTGACTGGAGGGAGTAGAGGAAGAACTGGTACGTCATCCAGGCGGAAAGCCTCAGCCACCACCTTTTGGTGCCGTCCGCCCCGGCCGAAAGTTTAGCCAACTCCAGGGATGTTAGCTCTCAAGATGAAGCCCTCATCCCAATCATCGAGAGGTTTGTGAAGCTCCACGGCAGCCATGTGCTATGATCACTGGTGACTTCGTCCAGCGGGGAATTGCCCCTCTACAGCGCGGATCCCAACCGCTGTGGGAGACCCGCCAAGAGATGGGGTCCTAGGTATCGCCTAAGCTGCTGAAGGGGAAGATGTTCTTCTTGCTCCCGAACGTGCCGTACGACCTTCCGCCGGGAGTTTTCATGCTGCTCTACCGCCCAGAGGGCGGAAATGTCACGCCACCCATGCCACGGTGCAACGCTTATGGGCACCAGGGTACCGAGTTCCTAGACCCGCTTTCAGTGCCCTAGCCGACGGCTCGCGGGAGGTTGATGTCTACTACACGCTTCTATTCTTGTAGACTTGTTGGGCCTCCAAGCACAGAGATTTGTAGGACAGCGGCAATTTTTCCTTAAGTGAGTAATCCAAGGTTTATCGAACTCATAGGGAGGTAGAGGTCAAAGATATCCCTCTCGAGCAACCCAGCAATTAAGATACAAGAAGTCTCTTGTGTCCCCAACACACGTAATACAATTTTTAGTTGTATAGGTGCACTAGTTCGGCGAAGAGATGGTAAAATGCAAGTGATATGGATGGTAAAAGGTGATTTTGTAATTCTGTAATAAAAATGGCAGCAAGCAAACAAGTGACAAAAGTGACTAAAAACGGTGTATCAATGCTTGGAAACAAGGCCTAGGCTTCATATTTTCACTAGTGACTATTCTCATCATCATTAACATAATTAAACACATGATAGTTCCCACAAAAACCATGCATGGTAGACGTTACTCGGATATCATTCTTTTGTGGATCAAATAGGATGAGAATTGCGTATGGCTATGAAAAGCACACCTTAAAGTTCGTATTCCACATCTATGGATGCTTCATGCTGTCACTATCCGCAACCAAAGATAGTACTAACAAACACCACAACCTATTTCTTGAATAGTCTCTTTCTTCAATAACAAAAGCATCAAGAAACCTCATGATCTATTCAATCCAACAATAATAAAGAAAAAACTTATGATGAAGATCCCTCTAATCTTGATGCATAGAATCACACACGGCACCCACACTGTCACCGAGGTACCATGATCACAACGGTGACTCCGCAAATTATACTAGATAACACCACTTAAGCAACATCATATCCATTACACATAGGGAAACATCATGTATTCAACTATACTAACAAAGCTCATGATCACAACGAAGATCACATCATGGGAGAGAGATAACCACATAGCTACTCGTATAAGCCTCAGCCCCGGTGAGGGATTACTCCCTCCTCATCGCGGGAAGCAGCGATGTTGATGGAGATGGCTCCGGCGGGGTGCCGGAACAGGATCAATCTATCCCCCGAACCTTGTCGGCGATGGCGGCGGAGCTCCGTTGCGTATTTGGGGAAAATCCTTCGGGGGTTAAGGTTTTTGCGTCGGGGATGATTTTATAGGCGTCGTAGGCGACCGAGGGGGTGCCCGAGGGGCACAGGCGGCCCTGGCCCGCCGCCCCCCTTAGACCTGCGTGGTGAGGCCGCCCCTGCCCTGTGGACCTCCCCCAGGGTCGCCCTTCTGGCTCCCTTCCTCATTTCTTGAATAAAAAATCATCGTAAATTTTCATCCAATTCCGAGAATATTTCCAGAAGTAACTTTTCGCAACAAAAACAGCACAAAAACAGGGAACTGGCACTGGGCATCTTGTCAATAGGTTAGTGATGGCCTTTAACTCATCAACAACACCAGAAAACTTCTTAGAGTAGTTACCAGCGTTAAAACAATATGGTTAGGTTGAGACTCCAAGTGCATAGTGTATAGTAAAGGAAAGACTCACCAAGGTTTATATCGAACTCTCGGGGAATCAGTAGTGAAACGTTTATCTTCTTGTCCTTCCCTTGAGAACCTACAAACAAAGTAAATTGTTTTGTGCCCTCAACCTCACCAAGTGCTTGTCAAGCACAAGGTGTGAGAATGATATAAAAATAAAACAAATGCAAAACAATAAATAAATATGCAATGATGGTAAATAAATGTGCAAGGATGGTGGAAACAATGATGGATGATATTTTTGGGTTTTGTATTGTGAATGCAAAATATAAAAGTGTTTTTGTATTTTCGAATTTTTAAATGGCAGAAAATGGAAAATGCTTAAAAGTTGTTGGAAAGGTGTTTCTTATGATTAAAAATGGACCGGGGTTCGTGGTTTCACAAATGCACTCTCTCTTTAATAAAGTGGTAGACAATGGAACATAGGAATTGACATATGAGCAGATTGCAACACAAAGTTTTATGACAGGTTATTAATTATATAGGCATCACGTCCGAACATAGAGATCTTTTGGTTATTAACCTCTCTTATACTCCACAAAGATGTGAACTAAATCTTAGCACCTTAGTATTGAGATAAATCAGAGTATAGATTTAATCTTTGTGACATGAAGTTAAAATAAGAACATGCTAGATCTAGTCATGGAGAAGTGGCAATGGTCACACCCACACCTCTGGTAGCATGGTATTTTAGTTTATCCCTAGTGAGGCAACAAAGTAAGGTAGGAATACCCGAGTGGATCGCGGAACTTCTCTCACTTTCACCACACTAGCCACCCCCTCATTACTCCAACTAATGCACACGTTCCCCCTCGCATGCTCTCATAAACAAGCTTGATCAAAACAAGTAGACAAGAACGGGGTACATAATATGCATCTACTTTCATCACTGAAACAAAACAATTGCAATCTCAAACATATATTAACTCATAAAGAGATCCACCACAAAGGAATTACATAGATGACCGTAATCATGTTCGGCAGCTCATACGGTGTTAATTAGTGAAGCTCAAGAGAGAGAGAGATACATAAGTTACTTCCACAAACCCATAGTCCAGGGGTGGACTACTCCCTCTTCATCATGGAGACGGTGGAGATGTCATTGGGGGAGATGGAGACCACGCCGGTAGCGCCCCGCCGAAGTTTTCCCCCTCCAATCTGCAGCTCCAGTTCTCTATTTCGATGTTTCTGTGTTTCGACGGCTCTCTCTTCTGGAAAACGTCGGGGGACTATTTTTATAGTCGTTTTTAGGTGACAAGGAAGTTTCGGGAAGAAGGATCAGCGCAAACGGAGCCCCGAGGCCCAAAATGGTGGGTCCCAGGCAGCCTGGGAATCTGGCTGCGTGGGCCTATCCATTCTGGCCCTTAGGTATCCACTCCTTCGCATCTTTCACTCATACGCCTTCTACCTTCCTAAAAATGATTCCCGTAAATTTTCAGGTCATTTGGACTTCGTTTGGGTCCCTGAAAGTCAAAAATATAGAAAATAGGGTTTTCTGCCAGTGCAGGGTTAATTCCAGAAAAATTGGGAAACTGTGAAATATTCCCAAAATCAATAGAAAACAATGATATAACCCTTATATGATGAAAATATGATTGAAATATAAGTAATTCAATGCAAAGTTCATGTATGCATTTCAGGTGCATCAACATCCCCAAGCTTAACCTATACTCGTCCTCGAGTATAAATGTGATAAAACTAACATGGACTTTGCATTTAATTATTAACAAAGGATATAAAAGATGATTATTATTGCTACATAGAGTAAAATGATTCATTCTTTAAAGGAATGGCAATATGCAAGATAGATTATAAAGTGATATCAAATATTCAATGCAAGGATGTTTAATGATAATTCACAAAGTGTAACATAGAAGAAAGTACTATGGACCAAATGTATGCATAATGAAAAGTAAAAAGATCCTATAATGGTCATAGAGTACTCTTATAAAACTGAATGTAAAAGGTGGACACTTTGGATATATATATATATGAGTAGAGGTAAAAACATGAACAAGTCTCATCTAACTTCCAAATGCTTTACTTAAGTTAATGTTTGCAATGTGATATTGGTGTCAAGCTCTCATTACCCCTTATCATAACATCTTGAATGGTTAAAGTTTAAAGTGAAAGCAAATATGAGTAGTGTGCTTGACAAAGAAATGGTTGAAAGTCTCATGCCCCTTGAATATGAGTACCTACACCATGGTGTTATTCAACTTGGGAAACAAAGCAAGTTCAAGCAAAAGCATTGTATAATAGCGTCATTAAGAGGGTCAACTGGGGTACCTCTTGTCCCAGGACATGAAACAAGCCCATGTCAAAATGACAAGACAAAAAAACATAAGGAACAATGTCAACACCCTATTTATTTACTATTGGTATAGCTTTTTATTGTGAGGTGTATCACTGAAGGTTCACATAGCATGTAAGTAAATTTCCACCATGACACCATGGCTTAGATTAGCGGCCCAGGTATCTCGCTAGCTATTTATACAACTACTTAAACCTACTAAATTTCCACATTTATTTGGCACCATGATAAGCATCCATAAACAAAAGTACATGATATCAACTAGATATAATTTAGTGCACTGTTGAAAGGTTGCCATGTGACAGCACATTTGGGCTAACTAGCGACCAAGACTCTTGTCAAATTCACAACTTCATAATTTTAATCACAATGGTTCATGTTTATTAAGTGCAATAGTAAGGTGTGAGAGCTATTTAACCAAAATTTTCCCATAACAATCAATAACATAAGCATTTTAATTCAGAGGTATAGATAATACAAAGTAACATGATAAACATACTCGGAATAGCATAAATCTAATAGGTAGATATGGTGGACTCACTGGAAAAACTTCGGTTGAAGGTGTTGGAAAACAAGTTTTTACTTGTTGGGATTTTTGGGCTAGCAAAAGGGAGAAAGTTGACCAACTAAATGCATGCAAAAGTGTCCATAGAACCACTCAATCCATGTTAATCAAAGTAAAGTAACATTCAGAATCTAAACATGAATATAAAATAGCTCTTGATAAAACACTTGCAAATTGACACTCATTAAAAACATATGAATTATGCAACTATATGTATCTTTTTAAATCTACTTAAACATCCCTATCCCAATATTTTATTTAGCATCCAACTTTATTCAACCCAAACTTTCAGTAGCTCTATCACATAAAAATGATAGTGGTGGTCTCTACAAGACGCTCCAAGTTTATGCGATAAAGTGCATTGATAGAAAAACAGAAATTAGACGTGTGCAAACCGAGAGTGTGTAGGTCCAGTGGGGTTGTCTTCACATCCCCAAGCTTATGGTCTTAACCATCCTTGGATAGATCTTGGTGCATCTCCTCTAATCCCTGTGCAAAAAATTCAAAACACTGTTTCTCCCATTTCTTTTCTGTGGGGTGACATTAGTAGTGATAGATAAATGCATTACTTGCTGCATATAATCATTAGACAAAAATTCATATGAATGTCTAGAGAGTGTATAATGTTGTATGCTTACTTATAAACTTAATTGGATCAACAAGATTCAAGTTAAAAGTTCAAAACATGCATCAAACAATATTGGACAGAATCTGTCCAGAAAATTAGCTGCAGCGAAACGTATTTTTCTACCAGACTTAAACATGTCTAAAAATTCTGAAAAAAATCATGCATACAGAGGATGAAAAGATGCACTTACAGTAAATTTTCAGCTCATTCGGAGTTACAGAATAGGAACTAAATGTTATACCGTGCACAGACTCGTGCTGGAATAAAATCTCCGCATGCAAAATAGCAACTTTTTCATAACAAAACTGGTAAAACTTGGCACTTTATTTATTATTCTAGAAACTAAACTAAAAACTAAGTCTCTTGTTACAGCAAGAGGATACAAAGAAAATCAAAAATAAAAAGAACAGGGTTGCCTCCCGTAAAGCGCTTTCTTTATAGCCATATAGCTAGGCTTCTTACTTGATACTTATTGTGGATGAAGCTCATGAGAGAACTTGAACTTTGGTGTGTCCCTCTTCCTTGGGAAGTGTTCCATGCATTTCTTGTGTGGAAACTGAAACTTCATATTCCCTTCTTTTGAATCAATGATAGCACCTGTAGTACGAAGAAAAGGTCTTTCAAGAATAATTGGACTAGAGGTTTTATTCCCCATATCCATGATTAGAAAATCAACAGGTACAAATGTCATATGCAACTCTACCATAACATCACTTACTTTTCCTAAAGCATGTTTAATGGAATCATCAGCAAGTGCAAGTTCAAAGAGCATTTTCCAAGATTCTTTAATTCAGGGACTTGTATAATTCATTAGATAAAACAGAGACACTAGATCCTAGATCTAATATAGCATGGTGTGTCTCTTTTCCAATGGTTGCTAGTACTTTGGGAATCCATACATCCCCAAGCTTAGGTGGTATCATAGCTTCTTGGTTGTACCTAGCAATCTTTTCTTTTAACACATGATTAGCAATATAAGAACCAAAACCTGCTTGGTTGGCATTAATAGAAGGATCACTTGCAACTTTTTGTAAGATAGATATTAATTCTTGCAAGCTACAATTATCTAAGTCAAGTAGTGGTTCCTTGACTTCACTAAGAATTTTAACTTCTTCAAATTTTTTCTCTTTCATTACCATAATAGTTTCCTTAGGAATTCTCTCTTGCTCATGAATGTGTTCCCAAGATTTATTTATAACCTCTTCGCAATATTTAATTGTTTCCTCATATTTTTGAGTTGTAATGATATTCTTTAATGAGGAAAATTCCTTAGTGAGGTGATCTACCCTTTCATACAAAGAGTCTTGTTTTTCAAAGTTAGATATAAATTCCTTATTATGCTCCTTTTGAGTAGATATAAATGATCTAATGGTGTTTTCCAAATCACTAGAAATATTGCTACTAGTGGTATATTTGTTTGGCACATATGGGGGTTTGTTATAGGGATTATAATTGTTATTACCATACCCATTATTACCATAGTTTCTAATGAAGTTAACATCAACATTTTCAGGATTATTACCAACTAGTTCTTGCAAAGGGACATTCTCAATATTTTGTTTATTAATGAAAGCAAGAATAGTGTCCATTTTAGATGACAAATCATTTGTTTCTTCTATGGAGTTTACTTTCTTTGATGGATTAGGTGCTCTTTTAGTATTCCATTGACTATAGTTTTGCAAAATTCTTTCTAAGATGTTCTTAGCTTCTACTATAGTTTTTCCCATAAAAGCCCCTCCAGCAGTTGAATCAAGAATATTTCTAGACATGTAATTTAGACCATTATAAAAAGAGTGTAATATGGTCCATTCATTAACCCCATGTGAAGGACAAGTTCTAAGCGTAAGTTTTATCCTATCCCAAGCCATAGCAACATGTTCATTTTCATTTTGCCTAAAAGAAAGGATATTATTTCTATTTTTTAAAATTTTAACAGGAGGATAATATTTCTTAATGAAAGCTTCTTTTAGATCACTCCAAGAATTAATGCTATCAGTAGGTAGTGAATGCAACCATTCTTTAGCTTTTCTTCTAAGTGAGAAAGGAAATAATTTAGTTTTAGAATATCACTTTCCACATTTTTGAATTTTTGCATGTCACATATTTCAACAAAATCATGAAGATGCATAGAGGCATCCTCCATAGCACTACCACGAAATTGTTCCCTAGTTATAACGTTTAACAAACTAGGACTTACTTCATAACTCTCAGTTGTTATCTCAGGTGTTGCAATGGGCCTAGCAATAAAATGATCATTTGGAGTGTTTGTGTAGTCACACAACTTAGTTCTTTCACCCATTTTAGCAGATTTTTATGTGTTTTTTAATTTTTTATGCAAAACTGAAAGTAAAATGACACTAAACAATGCAAACTAAAATAAAAAAATGTAAAACTGAAAATAAAAATGCAAACCGAAATATGCAATGATATGCAAGACAAAAACAAAACAAAATAAAATGATTTGTAGGTAAAGATGGATAAGATGATGCTCACTTAGGTGCAACCTCCCAAAGCTTAGGTGTTAGCACAAGTTGGTGATTAAGTTGACTTTGTTGTGAGACTCTCCTTGGACAAATCTTTACAGCAATGATTCCCCGGCAACGGCGCCAGAAAACGTCTTTGATGGCCTTTAACTCAGCAACAACACCAGAAAACTTCTTAGCGTAGTTACCTGTGTTAAAACAATATGGTTAGGTTGAGACTCCAAGCGCAGAGTGTATAGTAAAGGAAAGACGGTTTCCCCATGAGGGATCACTCGAGGGTTTATATCGAACTCTCGGGGAATCAGTAGTGAAAGGTTTATCTTCTTATCCTTCCCTTGAGAACCTACAAACAAAGTAAATTGTTTTGTGCCCTCAACCTCACCAAGTGGTTGTCAAGCACAAGGTGTGAGAATGATATCAAAATAAAACAAATGCAAAACAATAAATAAATATGCAATGATGGTAAATAAATGTGCAAGGATGGTGGAAACAATGATGGATGATATTTTTGGGTTTTGTATTGTGAATGCAAGATATAAAAGTGTTTTTGTATTTTCGGATTTTTAAATGGTAGAAAATGGAAAATGCTTAAAAGTTGTTGGAAAGGTGTTTCTTATGATTAAAAATGGACCGGGGTTCATGGTTTCACAAATGCACTCTCTCTTTAATAAAGTGGTAGACAATGGAACATAGGAATTGACATATGAGATTGCAACACAAAGTTTTATGACAAGTTACTAATTATATGGGCATCACGTCCTAACATAGAGATCTTTTGGTTATTAACCTCTTTTATACTCCACCAAGATGTGAACTAAATCTTACCACCTTAGTATTGAGATAAATCAGAGTATAGCTTTAATCTTTATGACATGAAGTTAAAATAAGAACGTGCTAGATCTAGTCAAGGAGAAGTGGCAATGGTCACACCCACACCTCCGGTAGCATGGTATTTTAGTTTATCCCTAGTGAGGCAACAAAGTAAGGTAGGAATACCCAAGTGGATCGCGGAACTTCTCTCACTTTCACTAGACTAGCCACCCCCTCATTACTCCAACTAATGCACATGTTCCCCCTCACATGCTCTCATAAAAAAGATTGATCAAAACAAGTAGACAAGAACGGGGTACATAATATGCATCTACTTTCATAACTGAAACAAAACAATTGCAATCTCAAATATATATTAATTCATAAAGAGATCCAGCACAAAGGAATTACATAGATGACCGTAATCATGTTCGGCTGCTCATACGGTGCTAATTAGTGAAGCTCAAGAGAGAGAGAGATACATAAGTTACTTCCACAAACCCATAGTCCAGGGGTGGACTACTCCCTCTTCATCATGGAGATGGTGGGAGATGTCGTTGGGGGAGATGGAGACCACGCCGGCAGCAGCCCGCCGGAGTTTTCCCCCTCCAATCTGCAGCTCCAGTTCTCTGTTTCAGTATTTCTGTGTTTCGACGGCGCTCTCTTCTGGAAAATGTCGGGGGACTATTTTTATAGTCGTTTTAGGTCACGAGGAAGCTTCGGGAAGAAGGGTCAATGCAAACGGAGCCACGAGGCCCAAAATGGTGGGTCTCACGCGGCCTGGGAATCTGGCCGCGTGGGCCTATCCATTCTGGCCCTCAAGCCTCCACTCCTTCGCATCTTTCGCTCATATGCCTTCTTCCTTCCTAAAAATGATCACCGTAAATTATCAGGTCATTTGGACTTCGTTTGGGTCCCTGAAACTCAAAAA
Organism: Puccinellia tenuiflora; assembly: GCA_012064385.1. NCBI lineage: Eukaryota > Viridiplantae > Streptophyta > Magnoliopsida > Poales > Poaceae > Puccinellia > Puccinellia tenuiflora. The sequence goes on from QRDG01001028.1 coordinate 216,684, forward strand.
TATAGAAAATAGGGTTTTCTGCCAGTGCATGGTTAATTCTAGAAAAATAGGGAAACTGTGAAATATTCTCAAAATCAATAGAAAACAATGATATAACCCTTATATGATTAAAATATAAGTAATTCAATGCAAAGTTCATGTATGCATTTTAGATGCATCAGTTAGTCTGACAAAATGCACTAAAATGATATAAAATGATAGTAGAAACATGTGACAATGTCACAAAACTAGCGTGGATCAATAAAGAATTATAGATATGTTTGACACGTATCAGTATTGTAACAGCCCAGATTTGGTACCCTAAAATATGGATAAATTTTTCACTTTTTGCTTTGCATTGCATCATGGCATACATATTTAAATTGCTAAATTAAATATTGCTAACATTGAAATCTTTAAAAGGGAACAAACACTTTCCCAAATTCCAAACCAAGTGCAATTACTCAAATTGGAAAAAACCCAAATTAATTTGAATTTCCAAATTGTTCAGGAAGTTCCACAATTTCCAAATAGGTTTGTTGCAAGAGAAATTCAAATTCCAAACTTAATAAATTGATTTGGGACCCAAAATGCCTGTGAGCATTTCTGAAATAAGTTACACATAAAAGTGTTTCCAAATGGGATGAAATTTTTATGAAAGCTTCTTCAAGTAATAAACTTGCTTTACATTTTTTCTCAAAATTTTGGAAAGAGTTTAAGTAGCCCAATAAAATGTTTTAAATAAAGGGCAGAGATGAAACTAAAACAAGTTTGTTCTACAAGCATTCCTCAAATGAGCTCAAAATTTCACCAGTGCATCCTTGTGCCAAATGATAAATGTCCACAAAATTTCATCAAATTTGGATTGTCATAAGTGCTTCAATTAAATGGGAGAAGCTGCTGTTTTAAAAGGAAAAGAAAGGAGAAACAGAGGGCGGGGGCTTTTCTGCAAATGGGTCATCGACACCGTGGCGACAGCGGCACTGTCGCCATGCCGCCGTGCCATGCCGCTCTCGCCACCCCCGCGTTCCACGGCCGGTCCCCCCCCTCTCCCTGGTGGATAAGGCGAGGCCGCCCGGGCCCTGCCTCTCACCCCTCACCTGCTCCCCTGTCTCCCCTCTTCTTCCCTTCCCCTTTCTTCCTAGGCACCGAAACCCTGGCCGCCAACGCCGAGGAGGCTCGCCGTCGATAGAGGCCACCCCAGGCAGATAGGAGAGCACCCCGAGCTCCGTCGTGTCCTACTATTTGTCCTCCTCCGAGGAATCAAGCCGGGAGGCTGTGGGTCGCCGACGCGGACCCTTTTCTTCGTCCACGGCCGACGCGCCGCCGCGCGAATTGCCGCCTCCCTCGACCTTCTCCGTCCTCGCCAAGCTTGTGCACGCGTCAAGGGTGAGTTCGTGATCCTCCCCGTTCCCTCCGTTCGTCGTGGCGTGCTCCGTAGCGCTAGGTAGCCGAAGCTCGCCGTCGCCATCCGTGTCCGGAGGCCGGACGGCTCGCCGCCGATGAACCAGCCCAACCCCGCACCTACCACTCCTCCAGAGAGTTTCCCCGTGCCACCGCCGCCGATTCCCCTCCTCGCCGCCGTCTCCAGACCACCCTAGGTGAGCCAATCGTGCTCCCACCGTCGCCGGTGCGGTGGCGCCGCCGATTCCGTGTCGTCGCCGATCGTGACCAACGTGTACCGTTGGATCTTGATCCAACGGTAGCGTACCGCTTCGCTTAAATAAAAGATCAAAATCAAAACCCTAAATTCTTAGTACTGCACCCGATTTTGAACTGCAATATCTCGAGATATATAAGTCCAAATAAATCAAACTAAAATTCCCTGGAAATCTTATGAAATTGTCTAACCAACAAAATTAGTTTCACCCTATTTAGATTAATACTTTTCGAGTGGTATCAAAAATGCCACAGAAGGTTTAAAACAACAAATTAATTGTTTATGGAACTCTGTTAGCCGAAATGACATGAATCCAATTTTGGTAGCTTGGTACTGTGAAACTTTAGCTACCCTTAATTTCCCAAAATTAAGTAAGCCACAGAATTTAAATGGTTTCAAAATTTCTATTTTGACACCCTCTGCACCTTTTAATTTGTTGCATGTTAATTATATGACCAAATGCCATGAGACCAATTTTGTTGGAATTGTAAAGTGAATATCTAGTCACCCTTAAATTTTCATAATTCTATGTTGAACAGGAAATAAGTTAGACCCAAAACTTGAAATAAGAAGCTCCTGAAGTGAACCAATTGTTTCTGCCAACTTACTAACTGAAATGGACCAAATCCAATTGTGTTAGCTCCCATTTGAAAAGTACTAATTGCCCCTAAAAGGGCATAATTTTCTGAGCAACAGAAATTAAATCATAACTAAAATGGTGGAGTAGTGTTTTCTGCCTAATAAATTCAGAAAATAAATGGAATCTATAAAATCCATAACTTCATGAATATTGTTCCAAAAATTGTAAACAAGATCTTAAAATGTTCAGGAAAACAATATCTAAATGTTAGTTCCATTTTCCATCAAATAATAAACATTTAAATTGCTGTTTAATTGAAATTACTAAAATGGCAGATTTAATTCCAATTTAGAAAAATCCATATCTTGAGTTTGGTTTACTCAAAAATTATGTTTAATAGCTCAAAATGTTAAGCAAGTGATGAACTACAAGTTGATATCATTTTAGAGACTTGTAGATTTAATTTCGGTGATGTTCATTAAAATTAACTAAAATGGCAGAATTAAATCAATTATTTAAATTATCAGAACTTGATGAATAATAATCCAAAAATTGCAAATGATATATCAATTTGATCATCAACTCAAATGCTATCCGTCTATGTTAAAATCACAGTATGGAAATAACTTCTACCTTGATGTCATCTTCGAATTGGTTAAATTGAATTAAGTTGCTTAACCATTTAAATCGCCATTTATTCATCGTTGATCAGAAAATTGCAAATGATATACCAAAATGATCAGAGGATTAATTCCTATCTAGAAATGCCATTTTCATGCCTATTAACCTAATATTTCAGTACTGGATATTTTGTATAATTAGCTACATCACTAAGTTAAATGTGGAGTTTTACCCGTAAATTGCAATATTTATTTTAGGGGTTCCATTTAACTTGTGGGACTTACCCAAATACTTTTAACTGCATAATATGATCATCTCATCATGATTGTGCATTGCACCTTGTCTTCTTGATATTTATTTCGTCTTTTGTTATTGTTTGTGTTCCGTTAGATTCAGGAGTCGAGGTTCCACCACAATACCTCGACAACCATTGCGACCATCGTTATCAACAAGGCAAGAGCTAACCTAACCTTCTTGGCATATCTCATCCTATTAGTACAAGTTATTTTATCCACCATAATATTGCATTCGATTCTATTGTCAAATTTTGGTCAATACTAGAGTATCCTATGAAATGCATGTTTCCCTGAACCATTACTATGTTTCCCTACCTATGAACCATAGCTTGATGTGTTGGCCTGAGATAAATCATATCTGATGTCTATTACGCTTAGATATGCTTAGCCATGCTTCGTCGAATGCTTAAGTTGTCCGTTGATTATATTCCATAATTGTGAAGTGGATGAACTGTTCGGACAGAGGTGGATACTTGTGTTAATAATAAATTGCTAAAAGGCTTGGATGAGTTGCCAACAAGGTTGTTGGTGTTTTTCCTCATTCTTGCCGCCTAGGCTGAGAGTTCTTTACCTCTTGAACCAAGACGAGCGTGCTTCCAAAGGTGGGAGTATGGGCTCCTTACTAACCGAATAATTAGTGCGGGCGTATCCAAGGGTCCTCTAGTTTGCGATTTCCATTTGCGAGTGTGTGGCTGGTGATGAAAATGATGATGATGATGATGATGATGATGATGATGATGATGATGATGGTGATGATAGGAGTGGCGATGGGGCGGGGTGTTGAAACTTGTCCTGTCGTCACGATGACCCTTGGATAGTCTCACGCTTTGTAAAGGTTTAACCGCGCCCGCCCTGCCGGCTTTCCCCGGAAGAGAGCTAAATGATCAGGCAAGGGGTCGGACGGTACCAATGGTAAAAACAGTACACCCCTGCAGGGTTTAATATTTTCGAAAAGCCGTGTCCACGGTTATGGACAACTTGGGAATAGACGATAAGATCATAGAAAACAGTAACCTAATTGATATGGCAGCTAAAGGTTGCATAATCAACGTGTGATGAAAGGTTCATTTCCTCGAGGGTGATTCGAGGGAGTGCCTTGGTGGACAACAGTGGTGACTCTGAAGACAGTAGGTTCCATGGGAACCGAAGAAGAAAAGTTTACTATCTTATCCCCTTATGAAAATCTCTGAGTAGTCGATGCCATGAGTCTTAGTCTTCGGAAGGATAAAAACTAGCTTTATGCAAAAACAACCATATACAGCTTTAAAGCCTCCGTCAGCATCGGGCCTATATCGCCCTACTAATTCTTGCGAGTACGTCGTACTCAGCCTTGCTTTGTTGATTATTATTTGTTTCAGAAGAGGACGTCACCGAACACGAAGGTGGGTTCTACGTTGACATCGACGAGTAGTCTGGGGTTCCCAGGTGGCAGCTTGGGACATCGGAACAAGCTGGCACGGGTTATGTTATGTTAAGGCCTCTTAGGCCATAATTTGGATCTTGTTGTTTAGACAACTATATTTGCTTCCGCTTGTGTAATGATATGTCTGTGAACTCTGATGTGTCATTTGTATCTTACTCAATTATATGAGTTGCTCTATGATCTCTTTGTGTCGTAGAGTCTGTGATGTGCCATTTGTTCCACAAGTCTTGATCTCTTAATTATACGTGATAGCGATGTCTGAGCTTATGGCATGATCGAGGTGTTGTGTGCCGATGATCCATTCCGAGCACACCTGCCAAAGGTTTTGGCCTGGGAATTGGTAAACCCAGTAACCTTCGATTGTGTAGCATGACCGGTTGCACAACGCTTCACTGTATAGTTCTGGGGTCGGGGCGCTACAAGTATCCCCGAGCTTAACTCCTACTCGTCCTTGAGTAGGTAAGTGATAACAAAATAATTTTTGATGAGACATGCAAGCAATACAACCATGATCAAGATAATAATGTACAACACATGATGTGAATAAGGTGATCCAAAACAATTCTCTATAGTTGACATTAAGGAAATAATGATTAGCATACACTAGCTAACAAATGTAGAAACTTTTCATGAATAAGTGCGTTGGAGACATGGAACCATACATAAGTTTTAGAAAGATCAATTGCAAATTATGTCTCCAATGAAATGCATCAATCATTCTTCAAAGCATCCAAGTGGTCATTCATGAAAATAGCCAAGCTCGAGTCAGGTGTCCTAATCCATCTCTTTCACAAAGCAACTGTTTCAAAGTCTACTCAACTAGTGCAAGTAAGAAGTGGCTTTGGCACCAAAATGTTATGGCAAACAGAACAATGATGGAGGTTTGAAAGGCCAAAAAGAAAGGCTTAAACAATGGAGAGGGTAACCACAAGACAGAAGGAAGTCCCGTAGTTGACACTGTATGAGGAGTAGTGATTGCCATGCAACGGATGCACATTGAGCTATAAGTGTTTCAAAGCACTCCAATGGAACTAGTGGGGGTGCATCCAACTTGCTTGCTCATGAAGACCTAGAGCTCACTTGAGGAGGCTAATCCTTGGAATATACATGCCAAGTTCTATAATGTTAATTCCCCAAATAGTTATAGTACTAAAACAACATGAGAACTATCTACAATGAAGTGTAGGTGCTAACTAGCAAAAGTGTGGTAAAAAGGATAGTAGTGCTGCTCCCTCTCTCCTTTTCTATTTTTTTTTTGGATTTTTGTGGCCTCCTTGGCTCTTTTAAATGCTCTCTCATTTGGCCTCTTTTTGGGCTCTTTTATTTTTCTCTTTTTATTTTTATTTTTTACCTCACTGTAGGAGCAACACTCTATATTACAAATGGATCATCACACTTTTTGGTACTCATAACTCATAAGACTAATACATGATGTATAAAAGATATGCATGATCAAGCGTAGTGTGGAAAAAATGTAGAACATGTGGCAAGCCACGCGGGACACTAACTCAATGATCAAGCAAACTATATGGTAATGAAGAATGACATCAAGTCATGATGTAATGATGGATGTTGCATGGCAATGTATCTCAGACTGGCTATGTAAATGCCATGATAGGTAGGCATGGTGGCTGTTTTGAGGGAGATAGTTGGCTTATGTGTAGGAGAACAGGATGAAGTTCTCCCACGAAGTTAGATGTACTCGCGAAGTATGCAACAATCTCAATGTGAGAGAGGGCATTGCGTAGCACCGAAGAGGCTAACAAAATATGGAAGTGGAAGTGCCAAAAACCAAAACTCAACAATGCATTTCGTATATTGCATACAACTAGCAGTTTCAAAGTTCCACAAATGGTTAGAGACACCCCGAGAGGGATCGTGGCAGCGACACAAGTGCCCCGTTGGCTTCCCCGACCGTTGCAGTAACTACCCACTAGGAACTCATTTTCAACTGAGCAGAATTCATGACACATTAGTATTGTTGATTTAGGTTGTTTAGTTCAGAAAAGTACGGCTCCACACTTTACTAACACATCTCCACTAATCAGCTCTAACACCATTAACTAACACATTTTAACCACTATTTATTTTAATGTCTGAAAACAATTGAGAAGTGTCAAATTATCCACATAGTGATCTACAAGACTATGCAGGTTTTTTTCTACTTCATACCACTACCATATACATAACATTTTACCGATCCAACACATCAACCAAGCAACCAAAACAACTCTCTAACAAATATAAGTGAAGAACAAGAGAGTTTAACATCAACTACTTGCAGCTCTAAATAAGATAAAAGCTAAAAGCGAGAGCTTACTAGCAAACAAACAGTAGCTAAGAATACTCAAAAAGATATAAGCGAAGCGCAGGAGTATTCAAATTAAAAAGCGGAGCGTGTCTCTCTCCCACACAAATAAAGCAAGGATCCAACAAGCATATGACCAGCAAAATAACAAACAAAACTGAAAGCAAAATAAAAAGACGCTCCAAGCATAGCACATAATATGTAAAGTGATAAAAACTTAGTTCAACGAAGACGACCTCATGATAGTCGATGAAGAAGAGGGGATGCCTTGGGTATCCCTGAGCTTTGAAGCTTGATGGTTCTTGAAATTCAGAGGGGATGCCATGGGGGCATCCCCAAGCTTGAGCTCTGATCCGTCTTCAATTTCTTCATTATCCTCTCCTTTGCAACTTAAAAACTCCCTTCGCACAAAACTTCTCATAAACTGATTAGAGGGTTAGTGCTCATAAATAAAAAATGCACATGTGTTCAACTCAATACAAATTGCAAACAATTTTATTAGCAATTAGCTACAGTTTACTAAGCCTCAATGTGGCACTCCACCCCTAGAGTATCACATATGATGATGGTAAAGAGACGAATGCAAAATAAAAGTAGAATCTGTCAAAATCTAAACAGTCTGTAAAGATCGATTTTTTCTAGGCACTTATGTAGCTCAAATCAGAAAAGTCAAAATTAACGAAAGATAGATAAAAGTATCAGGCTTGATGTCTAAACATTTCAGAAAATACAAAATTAATAGGATTTTTAGATTTTTGAACAGTTAAGGACAGAAATCTGTTTCTGGACAGCAAAACAATACCTCGCACTTTCAATGCATTAGAGGCTAAACTTGACACAAAAAACCAAAAGAAAAAGGTACAATGAAGTTGCTACATAGGCAACAACTCCATGACTCAATAAAGAAAAAACAAACTGAAAGTAAAAGATGGGTTGTCTCCCAACAAGCGCTTTTCCTTTAAGCCTTTTAGCTAGGCATGATAATTTTAATGATGCTCTCATAAGAATAAGAGTTGGAACGCAAAAGAGAGCATCATGAAGCAAATATCAAACACATTTAAGTTTAACTCTCTTCCCATACATAGGCATCTTGTAAAAAAATAAATCATTGGAGCATAAAGCATTAAGCATAGGAAGGCAAAGCAAGTGCAACATTAAAACCTTCAACATAAAGGGGGGAAATATCATTACCCAGGACTAGCTGTCCGAAGTGTCCTTGTTCCTACAACATCAGCGATCCCATGATCAGTGTGTCGCTGAGCACAATCAAACTGGTATCAAAAGAACATCCATATATACCGATTAAATATACTTACTTGAGTGAAGTTATAAACTTCAAAGTGTACTTGCAGTGGAATCATCAAATAGCGTGGAGCCCAAGTCTCTTGCCATAACCCTACAGGCAACTGACTGGGAGAACGTCCTAGTTCGCATAGCCGTTGTTGAAATCTTCTTCCTTATACGTCTTCTCGTAGTCTGGCCAAGACAATAGCCAGGGACGAAATCAATATGAGTACATTTGATTGTACTCGCAAACCACCCGATATTTAATTATTTGAAGGACTAGTGCACAATACTATGGTGGGAGGCTCTAATGGTAGCTATTCATTTTATAAAGTCACTTTCTTTTAAGAAAAGAAATCTCTATATCTTTGTTGAAAAAGGTAAGATATTTGAAAAGAAGTTTTTCATAAAGATAGTTTTACTTCAAAAACCCCTCCGGTGGGATCATGGCCCGTCGTGAATCCCTCTCCTTCATTTCTCCACATACCGACCCTTTGGTATGACATTAGTACTGTCTCCACCTTTAGAAAATGAAAACTTTGCACATAGGTCATAGGACGGCCTTCCAACTATCCATAACCGAGGACTTAGCTATTCGAATAGTTTTACACTCGCAGAGGTTGTACACTTTACCCACACCATCAGGTAAACTCACCATGTCAGCCATGTCCCGCCATACAAGTTTTATGCGAAGTTGAGTAACCTATCATTACCTTTCGCTATGTTCATGCTAGTAAAAAGTTCCTCTCAATGGGTTTATCTTCCTCGGCACACCGTGTGGATCCCACATATCCTTTCATCGAACCCGGACTCCGCACTGCCACGACAGGAAACCCACCGTTGTCACCCGGTAAGCTGTGCATACACTTTTATTAATCGGTTCGAGGGCCCTCGGGCCCATAGGAGGAGTTTGAGGCACCTTATACTAAAATGGACAAACTATGAGTTAAGCCCCGTCCCATATAGGGGTAATGTGGTCGCACAGGGTATGGTTGGTCGACGTAAGTACTAGGACACAATGTGCATTTTCTCAAAAACCTCCATACTCCATCTTTACTCCATTTCCAAAGCTAATCATTTAGCAAAATTTTGGGTAAAACACAATTTCACCCAAGGATTTTCATACAAAGGTTTTTTGAATAAAACAATGATTTTTCCCAATCTAGAATTTTTTCGCTTCCCTAACTAAACACTCCTATATACGAGGGCCTAATCATGGCATATAATTTAGGTAATACTTAAAAAGGGTTTTAGTGGCACACACCACTTGAAAACATTTCGTGCATCTTAACATAAGTAAAACATGCTTAGTAAAAATAATAGGTCAAAGGGTATGATAAAATGGATGGCTTGCCTTGGTCAGCAACTTGTCCCTGGTCTTGATACTCTTGATCAATAAAACCTCCTTCCTCGAAATCCCCGGGAATGTTCTCGTCTAATCGTTGTTTAACAAACAAAGCACACAATCACATCACCACTCAACCAAACATCACATACAAAATAGACTAAGGTTCTACAGGAGGCTACTGCCCTACTAAAGTCAAAACATGTGGGTTTGGTAGATTTTAACTCACATTCATTTTATTACGAATATTAATGGGCAGAAATTTGCCATATTAGAAATAAATTAATAACTTGTTTTCGGTTGATCAGACAAATGTGCCCTTTTAGGGACAACTACTACTGGTTGATATTGAGCTAACAAAATTGGATTTGATTCATTTGAGTTAATACAATTACAGAAATGAATTATCTATTACCGAAAGTCATTAACTCAAGTTTTGAAGGTTAAACTATGTTTTGCTGAGTGGAAAATTAAGGGTAATTTGGGTATAGATCTAACAATTACAGCTAACTACAGATTCACATTATAGATCTAGCAAATTGGTTTCAATTCATTTGGGTATATAATTTGTGTGTTACAATTTAAATAGCATAGAAAAAGGGTTAATCACTAATTCAAGGGCCAACTAAATTAGATGGCTTAATTAATTCTAGGAATTTAAGCGCAGCTAGGGTTTCATAGTACGAAGCTAGAAAAATTGATTTTAAACTATTTGAACACTTAGAGTATCAGAAACAAACAAGTTTAGATCTAAAACCTTCTGTTTAATTAATTTACCAGTTGGTTTATATTAACCCAAATAATGTGAGACCAGTGCTGTTGGATAGAGAATTTCAGAAGCTACCAGTACATGAAATTTCATAATTTTTGAATCTACCAATCACCAGATATTTAATTCCTAAGACAAGTTCAGATCTAAAGTATATAAACTTATTAGAGAAATGGAAAAGGGCCTGGGTGGAATCTAGCTTAACGGGCCGGCCCACGGGAATTTCCCTCGCCCGGAAAAAGGTTAAATTCCTGACGGATGGGTCCCGCTCATCAGTGCCTCTTAAAACTCGAAGCGGTATGCGACGGTTAGATATAAAATGAACGACCGAGATTAGATCTAGTCAAACCGTCAGGCTGTCGTTGGATTTACATCCAACGGCCTGTGACAATGTCATCAGCGACGACCTAAAACGGGTGATGCCGGCGCCCTAGACGGCGGAGGCGGCTCAGGGGCTCACCTAGGGGGGTTCTAGAGGTGAGGGCTACGTAGGGAATGAGGTGCGGCAGTCCCGGGCGGTCAGCTGGTGGAGTCATTCGTCCTGGGATGGACCAGAGTGCCGACGGTGGCTAGCTCGTTGGCCACGGGCTGTGAATTCATCCAGCGAGCTCCTGGGTGAGACCTGCGCATAGAACAGGGGGTTTCAGACGCGATGCATATGGAGAGGAGCTAGGGGGAGAAAAGGAGGGGCAGGAATGGCCTGGTTGCCGTCGGCAACCTCGGTGACTACCGAGCATGACGTGCTCGGCTTCCTCAACCGAGAGGCGACGGCGGCAGCGCTCCGCCCTCTTGGCGGGTGCTGGGTGAGGTGGAGAGCAAGGGAGTTATGGGAGGTGCGGTGTGAGTGAGAAGGGGCTCGTGGTTCATTTATAGCCGGGGGCGGGTGTACTGTGGACAGGGTGTAGAGGGAACGAGGGAGAGTGAAAGATCATGCCATTGGTGGGCTGGGCAGTGCATCAACGGCTCACTAGTTCAGGCTAGGGTTTTAGAGTTGAGGCATGCACGGGAAGGATCAGGCACGAGCTCGGGGCAGTGGGCTCCAGGGTGCAGCGAAGGTGTTTGACGATATGCTGTCGAAAGAGTGGGGCAATGGAGGTGGCGACGCGAAGGTGGGGTGAACCACGTCTGCTATCCGAGTACTACTACGGAGAGGCTTGAGCTATGGTTCAACGGTTGCTCGGGAACGCGACGGTGTCCATGGCGATGGTGAGCAGGGATAGGGCAAGAAAGATTACGTCATTAAGAGGGGATCCTTGGCGAGTCTGGGTTATCTGCGGCAGAGAGGAGGGATAGGGAGGTACTGTGGAGCAACCTCGGGAACTCACGCGCTGGTTTGGCAGGTGATGAGGAAGGTGGTGACGGCGATGGAGAGAGAGGGAGAGCTGGTGAGGTGGAGGGTTAGCCTGGTCGTTCCTCTGGCTGGTAGGGCGCGGTACCGTGCCAGGGCGATGGCAGGTCACCCATTGGGGGTTGAAGAAGGGACGGGGTGTGAGACCAAGTGAGAGGGAGAGAGGGGTGAGCTAGGGTTCGGTTTGTCAAAGATTTGGATAGATTTGGTCTCCCCTGGTGGTGTAAATGGGTAGGGGGGAGTAGTTGGGCAGTTACATGTGGGCTTAGGGCAAGATTTTACCATTTTACCATGGGTTTGAAATCAGATTTCGAAAAGAGTTGATCTGTGCCCATAAGGTGTTCGACAGAATGTCTGTTTGAAATTTTTGAATTGTTTTACTCAATTTGAGCTCACATTTCGGTTTAGAAAGGTGTTAGATGGTTCCCCTAATTTTCCTGGATTTTTTGTGAAAATGAAAAATATGGTTTACCTTATTTCCAAGATTAAAGGGAAATGGACTTAAGATAATCCATTTAAATAGTTTTGCAAATAAATTCGGAATAGAGGTGATGAAGAAACTATGAGATGAGATCTCAGCTCCGACTGGGTCCAAGGGGAGAGAGAAGGGGAGAGCAAATAGAGATTATGAGAGAGACAGAATTTCAGATAATAGTTTTTCATTAGGCGACCAAAGGTTCTTGGAAGAATTAGCTTCTAAGCAAAAATTACTCGAACACCAGCTTGGATGGTTAATACTGATGATAAGTATAGATGACAAGGTGGTGCATTTGCAAAAGTTCCATTCCTTCGAATTTTTCCAGTGTTGACAAGATGGTAAAGTATACAGGAGTGGATTGTCACTGATTTGAGTAGTATTCAAAGTGTCCTGGGAACAATTACTAAACAGGTTCAACGGATTCAAAATCAAGATTGGAGTGATAGACTAGATAGAGGACAGGATATCTAGGATGGTGCATTGACCTAGCTTTCATGGTTTGGATTTTTAAAGGGTCTCTAGAAATGCTATTCATTAACAGAGATGAAGATAAGGCAGGATTTGAAGTTGAGGTAATCCTTCTATTTATTTTTAATGGGAAATGAGATGATAAAATCATGTCACAAAATTTGTTATTTTCAGTAAATAGAGTCTCAAAGGATTTTTCCAATAAAAGTGGATTTGGCTTTTATAAAGGGAGTCTTAGAAAGTAGGGTTTCATGAATAGTAGGATTTTTTGTAAATGCATTTGCAAAAATATAAAATTAGAAACTTAGTTCATTTCTCCTTTTGTTTCTAAATAAGTAAAGGTTTTGAAAATAAGAAGATCAAGATTGCGTAGTGATACTGGGATTAATTTTAAAAACCATTTTTTATTAACAGAGGATAGCAGGGAATATAGTTCTTCTTTTATCTTTGGTCACATCCAAAATTTAATTTGATCATGTTAATGTCTTATGATTTTTATTTAGTGGGGTTCATAAACCATATCCATTTTAAGGTTGAACAAGCAACACACAAGTAGGCAAGGAATTCAATCATCACAAAAGAGTCAATCAAAGTGAACAGTCAAACATAAGTAAATTAAGCAGAAAGGAAGAAAATCTTAATCCCAGCAATTATCATATATTTGTGAGAGGGTGATCATGCATGACAAGATGCCTCATAAATTGAAATTTCTCAAGAGGCTTGAAGGTGAAGGAAAAATATATGGGTTAATATATTTCCCAGCTGTAGTTTCCATCAAAGAGGTTTTTCGTATAAGTGTTTTAGATACTTGTAAAAATATTAGGGTTTAGAAGAGGTAGGAGAGTGTACCATAGAGATCCCCCTATCTTATAAGCATGTAGTTTTGTAAATACTTTTATTTTCTTGAGATATAGGTCTTTGGATTGTTGTTAAAACCAAAACATCTTTGGAAAGGACTTGGACATAAAATAGGATTGTCGAGGATACAAGGAGTACTAGTTTTCTTGTCAATACATGATCACACGGGTCATGTTTTATTTTTGTTAACTTCAAAGGCTGACATAAGGTGATTTTCAGCACAAACAACACATCACACTTGATTGAACAAGCAATGGGAGGGAAAACTCAACCATTAGTGAAGAGTTTTAAAACTATTTATTTCATTAGTTACAAAATTTGGGACGTTACAAATCTTCCCCCCTTAAAATAAATCTCGTCCTCGAGATTTGTCAGCGGGTTAACAGAGAGGTGTAGAGGCATGGTGACGAGGACTTTCTTCTTCTTCCGAACTGTTGCACCTTTATCGAAGTTGTCATTTAGGATCTTGAGGCACCATGATGTTGTGAGAGCTTGGCAAGCAGTCTTCTCTGGAGAGGTCTATTCTTGTTGAGTCTGTTGGTGCGCCAAAATTGAGGACGTTGAAGGCCCCACGTTGAGCTCCTTTGAGGCTACGCCGCACAGAACTATATACCGTGTTAGGCTAAATCTAGAGTATTTTGCTCTTTAGCTAAAACTCGAACAGTCTCCACTTGAGGGTACAATTTCAGCCATCTTGTAGTTATCACCTCCTTTGAGTTGGTTGATGATCTTCACCTGGGAGTCATGTCTCCGAGCTTTGGGTCGAGGTAGATTCGTCATCTTGATCTTGTTGCCTTTTGAAGACGTCAAATAGATACTCATCGGTTGTCGGCCTCACAAGGTGCGTCAGGTCAAAGACTTGACTCTCTTTGGTTTCTAATTGGAGAAAAACATAGTGTCCTAGGTCGTGCTGCCATCTGGCTAGAGTTAGGGGTTGTTGACTTCTTTGAGTGGCTTGTCGATCTTTACCTGGGAGGTCAGGTCTCAGAGCTTTTGGGTGCATTACTGTGCTAGGGCTCTATCATCTCGGAAAATGTCCCCGTACCGTTCAAGCAAGAATGAAGATATAAGAGGATAAACTATTATTCCCGTGGAGGCCTTACAAGGTTTAGAAGGAATTTTAATAGGAACTACAATACTAGAAAAAAAGGGGTAAGGGCCCTGATAGTATGGGCTACACGATGCTCCTATCTTCTTTGTGCATCTTTGCACCTTCAGTCTACGGTGGTGATATCTCGCTAGTGCATTGCCTGGAGTACTACACCTTCATTCTACATTCGAAACAAGTGACCTTAGGACTTTGGGAGTACGATCAGCATTGGTGTTTTTTGCTTGGCGACCCCGTCCTTGGGATGGTCATCCTAGTGACCGGGATAGTTGGAGATGGGGCTTGATCCTGTGCCTGGGTGCCTTGATCTCTGAACATCCTTCGAATTTTTACCTGGGGTCTTGTCCATTGAAAGGAGGTACTTCCCTTTGAGGCAATCCATTGAGTAATGCCCTACCTCACCACACTCATAACAGGAGACATTGGGGCGGTATCTCTTCTTATTCCTTCTATTTGTTGGCTCTTGTCTCCCAGGGTTTGGGTTATCTTGAGGAAGTCGAGACTTCTTTATACCATTGTCTCGAGAGGTTTGGACGGCTAGCTGGAAACTTCCCTTTTGTATCTTTGAAAATACAGTTACCACAAAGTCCATAGGGCACTTGGCAGGTACATGGTCGGGGCTCTCACATAGATAGCATGTGGCATTACTAGTCGAGTAGTTTCCTGGTGGATGGTCTTCCTCGCAGTTTGGGCAGTTGTTGGGGCAATGACTAGATTGGTGACCTTCTCCTCCACAACTGCAACAAGCCTTCTTCCTAGGTGGCCTTTTTGTTTGGTCCATCGTGACGGGGCATTTCCGAAATGAGTGACTCGTTTCTCCACAAGTGAAACAAATGCGCGGAGCACGGAGCCCACAATTTCCTTTAGTTGGGCCCATGGTTCCCAAGTCCTTGTTTTCTTGGGGATGCGGGTGGGGGTTGATGTCTTGTACTCCACGTGCTTCAAGTGGTGATTTTAATTTGTCATGCTGCACTCGTGCAAGCTGGTGCACATTGGTTCTAGATATCCCGAGAGCCTGATCCAGTTTAAGTTGTCTTAATGATTTATTCATGTCTTGGTTGCTGGTCGACGGTTCCTGAGATAGATGGGAATGAAGAGTCTTTAGGACGGAGTCCTAGGTATGGTATAACATGGGGGTGCAGTTAAGGCCAAGAAGGTCAGAACACTTTTGAGTGGAGAAAAGTGGTTTCCCTGGTGCTGCTGAAAAGGCGTGCAAGCAACAAACAACTTAAACTCAACAAAACAACAAACAATCATAAACAATACAAGGCACTTCTTAGTACCAAAGGATGCCTAATACTCGTGGTAAATGGGTTAGCTCAACCGATGAGCTTATCCTAGTCATCCTAGGGGTCTTAATTGGTCATGGTTGTTGAAGCCTTCATTTGTCTTCAGCAGGAATAGTTGAGATTGTCGATGCTTCCACTTGTGTAGCGTGGAGTCGGTCCTTGGGAAGGTGTTGACACGCTATTGTCTCGAAATCTCGCGGATGCAAGGCCTTCGGAAGAATCTTCATAGTCGGGGGGTGATCATCATCTGCTAGCTTCTCGAGATGACCTAACATCCACAAAAATCAAGCACCTGAGAACTTGGCTCCTGTCTACTGCAAAATTGCGAGTTCAAGGGGAAACAAGGTCAGCTTCTTGATTGAGTCCTACGTTTTAACCACATATAATCTTCTTCCTTCCTTGACAAAATAAAGATATTGCGTGCATAGAAATCGGGTAGCTCGAAGACTTCTTCATCTTGTTTCCTCTGAATTCTTGGCGTTGAGATAACTTCAAACATGAAGACTTGCGACACCTTGAGAACACAAGTCGAGGTCTTGAGCATGATGCTTCTTCTTCTGGATACTTAGGTCTCGATTGTGGATATCGTCAAGTATATATAGTTTTGAATGGGGATAAGATAATAGAAAAATGCCTTTGAAAATATTTTTAAAGTAGAAGGGTAGTATTTTGAGATTTTGAATAGATGGGAGGAATAGATCTCGTACTAGAATAAATTTAGTAGTAATAAGTTTTACCAAAATACCTTGTTTCCTATCTAACGTCCATGCTAACTAGGGTTTCCTACAGTCAGGATGGCTCTGATACCAAGTCTGTCATTACCCCGGACTAGTTGTCCGAAGTTCCCTTGTGCATACAACATTAGCAATCCCATGATCAGTGTGTCGCTAAGCACAATCAAACTGGTATCAAAAGAACATCCATATATACTGATTAAATATACTTACTTGAGTGAAGTTATAAACTTCAAAGTGTACTTGAAGTGGAATCATCAAATAGTGTGGAGCCCAAGTCTCTTGTCATAACCCTACAGGCAACTAACTGCGAGAACGTCCTAGTTCGCATAGCCGTCAACGAAATATTCTTCCTTATACCACTTCTCATAGTCTGGCCAAGACAATAGCCACGGACGAAACCAATATGTGTACATTTGAATGTACTCGCAAACCACCTGATATTTAATTATTTGAAGGACTGGTGCATAATACTGTGGTGGGAGGCTCTAAGGGTAGCTATTGATTTTATAAAGTCACTTTCTTTTAAGAAAAGAAATTTCTATATCTTTGTTGAAAAAGGTAAGATATTTGAAAAGAAGTTTTTCATAAAGATAGTTTTACTTCAAAAACCCCTCCAGTGGGATCATGGCCCGTCGTGAATCCTTCTCCTTCTTTTCTCCACATACTGACCCTTTGGTATGACATCAGTACTGTCTCCACCTTTAGAAAATGAAAACTTTGCACATAGGTCATAGGACGGACTTCCAACTGTCCATAACCGAGGAGTCGGCTATTCGAATAGTTTTGCACTCTGTAGAGGTTGTACACTTTACCCACACCATCCGGTAAACTCATCGTGTCACCCACGTCCAACCATACAAGTTGTATGCGAAGTTGAATAACCGATCATAACCTTTCGCTATGTCTATGCTAGCACAAAGTTCCTCGCAATGGGTTTATCTTCCCCAGCACACCGTGTGGATCCCACATATCCTTTCATCAAACCTGGACTCCACATTGCCATGATAGGAAACCCACCGTAGTCACCCGGTATGCTGTGCATACACTTTTATTAATCGATTCGAGGGCCCTCGGACTCTCTGGAGGAGTTTGAGGCACCTTATACTAAAATGGACAAACTACGAGTTAAGCCCCGTCCCATATAGGGGTAATGTGGTTCCACAGGGTATGGTTGGTCAACGTAAGTACTAGGACACAATGTGCATTTTCTCAAAAACCTCCATACTCCATCTTTACTCCATTTCCAAATCTAATCATTTAGCAACATCTTGGGTAAAACACAATTTCACCCAAGGATTTTCATAAAGAGAATTTTTGAATGAAACATTGATTTTTCCTAAGCTAGATTTTTTTCACTTCCCTAACTAAACACTCCTATATACGGGGGCCTAATCATGGCATATAATTTAGGTAATACTTAAAAAGGGTTTTAGTGGCACACACCACTTGAAAACATTTCACGCATCTTAACATAAGTAAAACATGCTTAGTAAAAATAATAGGTCAAAGGGTATGATCAAATGGATGGCTTGCCTTGGTCAGTAACTTTTCCCTGGTCTTGATACTCTTGATCAATAAAACCTCCTTCCTCGAAATCCCTGGGAACGTTCTCGTCTAATCGTTGTTTAACAAACAAAGCACACAATCACATCACCACTCAACCAAACATCACATACAAAATAGACTAAGGTTCTACAGGAGGCTACTTACCTTGTTGGCAACTCATCCAAGCCTTTTAGCAATTTAATTAAGTACCACAAGTTTCCACATTGTCCGAACATTCCATCAACTTCACCATTATGGAAATAATCAACGGACGCAAATTATGCATTCGACTAAGCATGGCTAAGCATAGCTAAACATAACATGTAGCAGATATGGATTATCTCAGGCCAACACATCAAACCTATGGTTCATTGGAGGGGGAAACATGTAGTGGTTTAGGGAAACATGCATTTCATAGGATACTCTAGTATTGACCAAAGGGTGACATTAGAATCGAATGCAATATTATGGTGGATAAAATACTTGGGTAGGATGAGATATGCCAAGAAGGTTAGGTTAGCTCTTGCCTTGATTGGCAATGCATAGAAAAACATAGAGCTTCGAGGAAGTAGGTGATTGACTTGTCGATCAATACTCCAGTGCCGTCCATCGGTGTCGTCGATCTTCACTTCGGACTCGTCTCGATCTCGAATCGCGTTCTATCGAGAAGATACAAACACCGAAAAGAAGGAACAATCAACACAAATAGAAGTGCAATGCGCATACACATGATGACCTGACAAAATTATGCATTGGAAAGGTCTTGGGCATGACCCACAAGTTAAATGGAACCCCTAAAATAAATATCGCAATTATCGGGTTATAACTCCATATTTAACTTAGTGAATTTAGCAATTACCCAAAATATCCAGTACTGAAATAAGATGACAACTAGCATGGAGATGATATTATTAGTTAGTTGTTGTCACGTTGATCGTTTTGATACTTCGTTTGCATTTTTCCGATTAACGATGAATATTTGGTGATCATTTCAAAGTTGACATTTTCCATTCTAAGCATTTTTTATAGGACAGCATATCAAAAAGTGTTTCCATGAGTGGAAAATGACACTAACATGTAGCCACTGACAAGCTGAACATTTTGAGCTATTAAACATAATTTTTGAGTAAACAAAACTCAAGTTATGGATTTTCTAAACATTGATTTAATTCTGCCATTTTAGTAATTTTTAATAAACAGCAGAATAAACTTTTTAGTTGATCATATAAATGATACTAAAAGATAGATATGATTTTTATGAACATTTTGGCATATCATTTGTAATTTTCTGAGTTATAAAACAGAAGATATTGAATTTACAAAATTATTTCAAAATCTGCCATTTTAGTTATTTCAACTTAAAAGAAATTTAGAAAACTCATTTTAACATGTAAAACAGAACTAACATTTAGATGTTGTTTTCCTGAACATTTTGAGATCTTATTTGCAATTTTTGGAGCAATATTCATAAAGTTATGAATTTCCCAAAATGTGATTTAAATCTGCCATTTTTATATTAATTAAAACAGGCAATTTAATTTAGCCAAAAAAATTAACTAAGGGCAGTGACATACAGGGTTTTTTTAGCTGACCATTTTAACATATTATTTGCATTTTTCTGAATTGTAAAACTCTAGATATGAATTTCCAAAATTTGAATAACTAACAGGTGATTTGCATTTCACATTTAAATTCAAATTCAAAAATTCATTTGCATGTAGGAGTTTCACATTTGAATAGGTTGTGAAATTCTAAACATTTTGATAGCTAACTCATGATTTTTGGATAATTAGATCTCAAGTTATGCAATTTCCAATTTTCAAATATAATCTGCCATTTTGTAAATTTAATTAATTTAGCAATAAAAATTAATTACTTGATCATGACATTGACACTAACAGATAGAGCTTATTTTTATGAACAACTTTCATATATAACATTTTTCGTTTGGAATTATGGATTACAAGATATTGCAAATTCCAATTCTCTGTTAATTTCTGAAAATCCAAAATTGAAGAACTGCCGAGGTCAGCATGATGTCAGCAGGGGGCAGCGACTGTGTCGAGCATCAATTCGTGGCCTCCGATCGAAATTGGACGCGGGGAAGAGCACCAGGAGCTAGAGGGGACAGGGGAGAGTAGGGGGGAGCGGCGGAGCGGACCAATTGGTCACCGGAGCATGGCCGGCGTCCATAGCCGCGGCGGCCAACGGTGGCGTTCGTGTGGGAGCGGCATAGAGCGAGGGAGGAGGAGGGAGAAGAAGGCCATTCGGGTCAGGGGCTCACCAGGAGTACGATGATGCAGATGGCGAGGCCGGAGGAGGCCGGAGTCGATGGGGAGGAGCTCGGCGGAGCAGCGGCCAGAGCGGAGGAGACCGGGACGGTGGCGGCGATTGCGGGCCTCCCAGCACGGTATGGTTGCACCGGGAGGAAGAGGAGGACAAGGCGGTCCGGAGAGACACCTCCGGCGAGCTCGATGCGGCGCAGGACGGCGGCGATTGGAGCGGCAATGCGGCGGCAGCAGAAGGAGCTCCGCACCGAAATTTGGGTTAGGGTTCCAGGGGGAAAAGCAGGGGAGAGAGGAGAGAGAGGGAAAGCAGAGGCGCGGGGCTGCTTCTTATCCACGTGCGGCCGGAAGGGGGGGGGGCGGCGTCATCGAGCAAGGAGCGAGCTCCACGGCATGGCGCCCGGGGAAACGCTGTGGCGACAGGGGAGAAGGACTTTTCTGGAAAACCCCCTGCCTGTTTTCTTCTCTTCTGTTTTTCTTTTAAATTTGAAAACAGCACCCTTTTGGCATTTAATTGAGGCACCAAAACATTTTCAACAATTATGAAATTATTCAGGGGGCTCATAATAAGATAAGGGAGCTCACCATATTTTTGTTTTGAATTTTTGAAAGGTCTAGGTTGGTTTCAAAATTCAAAGTGATTTGCAATTATTTGAAGTTCTCATTTTTAATTGAGACCTTTAAACCTTTTTATAAAATCTGCAAAAATTCATGTAGCCTCCCCATGACATGTAGAAGCTCCACACAAATTGGTGTTGCAAAATAAAAAGTTTTGCATAACATTTGTTCATAGGGTTTACATAAGGTAATTTTGATCAAACCAACTATCATTTTTATAGCCTTATAAAAGCACAAAGCAAAAATATTATTTTATACTCTTGGAACTTCCTGGACAAATATGGAAGCTCAAGAATATTTTGTTTTGCCAATTTGAGCAATTGCATTTGGTTTGGGGATTTGGGAAGGGTTTGCTCCCTTTTAATGGTTTCCATTGTTTGCAATAGTTAATTTAGCAATTTAAATATGTATGCCATGATGCAATGCAAAGCAAAAAGTGAAAATTTGGCCCATATTTTAAGGTACTAAATCTGGGCTGTTACAAAGCTTACACAGTATCAGTACCTAGGAAGTTTCCACCTGTGATAGTATCTAGGACATACCTATACCAACTTGTAATGCCAATATAGAAATTTCTAAGGAGAACAGTGGCCAAAGGTTTTTTAGTAGGTCTTTGATGAGCATTTTTAATTATGTACCAAGCATCTTTCAAACTCTCCCCACCTCTTGGTTTGAAGGTGAGGACTTCGGACTCAGGTGTCTCAACAGGAGGAAAAGAACCAGACATGAGGACAAAATAAAGTAACAAGACAGGAATAAAGACTACACTAATTTTTTTGGGTTTTAAAATTTTGAAACAGGAAAATAAACTAAATGAGAAATAAAGCAAGAAAGACAAAAACAAAGTAAAGAGATTGATAGTATGAGACTTCCCTTGCTGCAGCTCCAAAGGCCCCGGCAACGGCGCCAGAAAAGAGCTGTTGTTTGGTGTTGGCAAAGTTGGGTGGTACCCCAAGCGAAGGCGTGGATGTAGCAAGCTGCAGTTTTCCCTCGTTAACGAACCGAGGTTTATCGAACCAGTAGGACTTTGAAATCAACAACAAGGTGAATGTTAAAGATCTCTGGCGCTTAACCTTTAACAGACGTGGACCTGCACACACTCAACCAAAATACTTTGCCCCCAATTGCGGAGAGGTTGTCAATCTCTCCAGTCTCGCAGAACACAAATCGGTTAATTGTATGATGAAATGGAATAAATGCAAAAGTGACCAGAGGAGTAATGATGATTCAAAGCAAGTAAATGAGGTTGTAAACAATGTAAAAAGATGGACCGGGGGCCATGGGTTCACTAGTGGAGTCTCTCAAGTAAATAAAATATGCTTGTGATGGGTGAACGAATTACAGCTAGGCAATTGACAAGATCATGACAAAAACCCAATTTAGCTATGACAAAAAGAACATGATAATATTTATGGAGGCATCATGACAAGGAACAAAGACCGTTGAGTCCAACTGCGTCTTTGTCTAATAAGTCCACCGTGGGATCGCTATCCAGCCTGTCACCCAATGGTATTAAGTTGCAAGCAACAGACAAATGCATTAATTGAAGCGCATGATGTAAGCAACACTAATATCAAATGAGACACTAGCACCACTATTTTACCCTTAGTAGCAACAGCACACCCTCACCCTTAGACGTTTCTGTCACTCGTGCCCAGGAACAAAAAGGGGCATGAACCCACTATCTAGCATAACTACCCTCTCTTGGAGATACACACAATCACTTGGCCAAAGTAACTACGCACATCGGAGAGCATGCAAGAACATAGATAACTCATATACGAATCATGCACAATCTGAACATAACTTCATAATCCATCGGATCCCAGCAAACACATCACATAGCATTACAATAATCGATCTTGATCATGTTAGGCAGCTCACAAGATCATAAAACATGAAGCACAATGGTGAGCGACTACCAACTAGCTACTGCCATGGACCCGTAGTCCAAGGTGAGACTACTCACAAATCATCCCGGAGGAAGGCATGGCGATGAAGAGCCCTCCGGGATCGATCTCCCCTCCAGCAGAGTGTCGGGATCTGCTTCAGATGGGACCCCGAACTATGGTTCGAGATGACGGCGCTTCGGGGCCGAGTTTCAGGAAAATAATGGCCGCCCTGACGTTTTTAGGGTCAAAAATCCACAAAAATTTCCAGCGCGTTCCGAGAATATTTCCAGAAGTAAATTTCTGAAACAAAAAGACAGCAAAAATAGGGAACTGGCATTGGGCATCTTGTCAATAGGTTAGTCCAACAAAATGCTTAAAAATGACAGTACATGTGACAATATCACAAAACTAGCATGGATCACTCAAAAATTATAGATATGTCGGAGACGTATCAACGACCATGAACTTGGCCAGGGCAGCTCGACCGAGGATGCCGTTGTATGGGAGCGGTGTGTCGATGATGTCGAAGACGACCTCCTCGGTGCGGAAGTTGCTGGGATCATCGAAGGTCATCGGGAGAGTGATCTTTCCCAGAGGTCGAGTCACACTTCCGTTCACGCCTTGGAACACGCCGGTATCTTGCAGGCGGGAGACCGAGATTTGCAGAGTGGTTAAGACCTGGGTCGTCAGCAGGTTGAGGCTGGATCCTTCGTCCACCAGCATCTTGGTAACCTTGTAGTTGTGGATGATGGGTGACACGATCAGAGGCAGGGTCCCTACCCCGGAGGTGTTGTCGGGGTGATCCTTCGGGTCAAAGGTGATGACCTGGTTAGACCAGTCCAGGGGCTTTGGCAGGGCAGAAGCGACCGCATTCAGCTCCCGGACAAGCCTCTTGTACGCGCCATTGGAGGGAGTCAAGGAGGCCCCTCCATGGATACAATCAACAACTCCGTTGACTTCCTGGAATTGCCCGTTGTTGCCACCTTGAGGAGCCAAAGCGCCCCCATTTTTGTCGTGTGATACCTCTTGCTGGTCGCGCCCACGATTATCATGGTCGCCGTGTCCACCTCCGCGACTCCCATGGCCACCGCGGTGTCCCTAACCATGGCTGCCCCCGCCTTGGCGACCCGTGGGGCAGTCTCGAGCGATGTACCCGTCAAGGCCACAGTTGTAGCACCCGCCAGGACCGACCCCGTCAGCCCGGCGCTGCTCTCGTATGGCGAGGTTCTTCATTTGGTGGCAGTCCTTGAGCAGATAATTACCGTCAGGGTGAAGGTGACACCATGGATCTTCTTGTCGGGAATATGCCCTAGAGGCAATAATAAAATGGTTTATTAGCATATTCATGTTTATGATAATAGTTTATTATCTAGGCTAAAATTGTATTAATCGGAAATGTAATACATATGTGGAATATAAACAACCAGGTGTCCCTAGTAAGCCTCTACTGGACTAGTTCGTTAGTCAAGAGTTGGTTAAGGTTTCCTAACCATAGGACTTGTTATAGTCACATGATAACTCATATCATTGGGAGAATGATATGATGGACAAGACCCAAATAATAAAGAGTTGCAATTAATCGTGTCACTCAGTTTCATTGCCAACACTTTTAGTATTTGCCAAGTATAGTTTCCTTAGACCATGAGATTACATCACTCCCGTTTATCGAAAGAATACTTTGTGGACATCAAACATCACTTCGTAACTGGGTGATTATAAAGATGGCTTTCAGGTATCTTCGACGGTAAATTGTTGGGTGACATATATCAAGAGTGGGATTTGTCCCTCCATGTGACGGAGAAGATATCTCCAGGCCTTCTCGATAATATAGTATCATAAAGTCTGCAGACATGTGATTAGGTGGTAATCATGGAGATCCTATATTATGGATGAGTAAAGAGAACTTGCCGGTGATGAGATTAAACTAGACATGGGGATGTCAACGATTAAATCTCGGGTAAGTAAAATATCGTGAGACAAAGGGAATCGTATATGAGATTAATTGAATCTCCGGCATCGTGGTTCAATCGATAAAGAGTTTTGTTGATTGTGTAGGAATTAGTATGGACATCCCGGTCCCACTATTAATTATTGATAGGATCATGTCTACACATTCTCGAGCCCGTAGGTTCACACACTTAACGCTCCTATGAAGCTGGGGTTTTATGATGAATTAAATGATGGAATGAATGAATGTTGATTCAGATTCTCGGATAAGATCATAGACATCATGAGGAGTTCCGGAGGAGTCTGGAGAATAAGATTCATATAAGGAAAGTAGTTTTCGGAGGTATCGGAAAGGTTCCGAAATATTTCGGTAGGGTACCGGAATTTTCTGGAAGGTTCTAAAGGAGTCTAGAAGTGGGGTCCACCTAAAGTATGGGGCCCACATGGACCAAGGGGGTGCAGCAGCCACATGGGCCGGTCGCACCACCCATAGGCCCACATGGGCCTACCCGGCCAAAAGGAGAAGGAGGAGTTTGAGTCCCTATGGGACTCGGCTTGCTTGGCAAGCAAGCAAGTCCTAGGGCCGGCCGGCCCTAGGCTTGCCCTTCCCTCCACCTATATAAAGGGCACCAAGGGGTGGGGGGGTGTGGCACACCCTTGAGGAGCTGCCCCAAGCCGCACCACCCCTTGCCCTAGCCGTCGCCTAAACCCTAGCCACCGGCCACCACCTCCACCCTAGCCACACGCCACCCCTTTCCCTAGGGGGTGCCCCACCACGTCCTCCTCCTCACCCTCTTGCACGGCTTGGCGAATCCCTGTCCCTGGGAGATCTCCACCATCATCACCAACACACCGTCGTGCTGCTGAGATTCATCTAGCCACGTCAACCTCGCTTGCGGGATTAAGGAGAGGACGTCTTCATCGAGCCGAACGTGTGGATACCACCGAGGTGCTGCTCGTTGCGGCGCTTCGATGGATTGGATCTTGAGGATAATACATCTCCTCGCGACTAGACACGTCTAGTTGCGGGGATCGACTAGCCAACCCCTGCACCGACAAAACGTTTGTGTTCGATCTTCATGGGTAAATATTCGATCTCCTTCTCGCTACTTGCATCTAGTAGATCTAGATCCTTGGGGTTTATTCCGCTTGTAACGTAGGAATTTTTTGTTTTCCATGCAACGACCCCTACAGTGGTATCAGAATCTAGATCTATTCGTAGATGTTGGTGCAATTAGAACACAAGGAGTTGTGGGCGTTGATATTTCATGTTGCTACCTTCTCATGTGCACTTTCTATCTTGACGGTATGGTGGGATTGAAGCGGCCCGGACCAACCTTACTCGTTCGCGTATGAGAGAACAGTACCACCATTGACATGCAACTTGTATTGCATAAGTGGCTGGCGGGTGTATGTTTCTCTTTCTATGATGAGATGCAATTTTCAACGGAAGGCCTTTCAAAAGGATCTTATATTTACTAATTGGAGGCACCATATGAGCCTCCACGTTAATCCTCACAATCTGAGAAAATTGACCATCAGATCTATGTATTAATTATCGGATTTGCTAGTTCTCAGGCACCTTAGAACTTCTTATGTCTCATTCAATCTTTAGAACCATCCGATTACGTTGGAGATTCGTGCAAATATTATTGAATAGCGAGAGAAAAATAAAACACCTACCATGCGGCTGGGTGATTCGAACTCACGACCTGTACCATCCAGCATAGTTTGTTGAGCCACCTTTCCATTACGTTTTTAATGTCAACTCGCAATACTTATATAACATATGTGAATGACTTTACACCAATTTTGTCCATAATATTTTGGGCAGCCATATTTTTCTTGTCTATCCCTTTTGTGCCTTTTATTGTATGGCATCCTATTTTTTTTTGTTCTCAGGTCTAAGGATTCGGCTTGATTGCGTATTTTTTATAGTTTTGTTCTTATTCTTGTATTTTTCCTCCTTATTCTTGTTTGAGTTTTACAATTTTGTAAGAAAGATTTTATTTTTACAACAAGCAAATTGTAATGATTTCGGCTTGAATGTGTATTTTTTGTTCTTATTTTTGTCTTTTTTCCTCGTTATTTTTGTTTGAGTATTACAATTTGTCGTGTCTTGGATCACGGACACCGGGAGTAAAGGATACCCCCTTTTTAGGTTCGGTATGGGGCGCGAAGGAGGCTGAGAAACGTCTTCCACCCGGGGACTTCGTCTATGCTCGAGATCTACGTGCTAGCAAGCATCACAGAGACACAAGGAGTTTACCCAGGTTCAGGCCGCCCGGAGGCTAACAACCCTACTCCTGCATGTCTGGATTGAGAGGTATATCATGATGTAGCTTTACAATGGTGGTCGCGGGTGAGAACCCGGGAGGTGTCGGCTAGAGGTTGAAGACGAGCAGATCCTGACCCAGAGGAGATCACCTCTCGCCTAAGCTAACTGTGGACGTGTGCGCTACCTAGCCTAGCCTCCAACTTGCCGTTCTTCCTCTCCTTTTCCCTTGGGTGCCTCGGCCCTCCTTTCATACGCGGCCGGAGGGGGTTTTGGCGGGAAAACCCCTCCAGGTTCTCCTTAGAAGGCGACGTGGCCTCTTCTCGTCCAAGTATTCTTCTCAGAGGGGGTAGGTGAGTCCACCCACCTTTTTCAGGGAGAGCGGGCAGAGGCTGACAGCTTTTCCACCTCCGCCCTCCTTTGGCGCCTCTATCTTCTTGACGCCCAAGTCTTCTAGGAGCTTCCAGCCGGAGCTGGCAAGCTTATCCTCTTCGCGTGTTGGAGGCTGGTCCCCGGGAATGAGCCTGGCCTCCTGCCGGGCGTCGAGGTCCCCGGGACCTCCGTGCTTGCTTCCGGGTCGAGGGGTCCCAGGATCTCTTGCCCTGTTTGTCGATGCCGTGTGCATCGGGACGCCGCGGGGCAGATGGGGGGCCCATCTGCCAGTCTTGTGCCTTGGCCTTGAGTGTCTTCTTGGTGGGCCCACTTGCGGTGGACCCACTTTGACCGCATCAGGGGAACCCCATGTTCCACTATTGCGACAGTAGCCCTCGGGCATAGTCCCGGCGGCCACGCCCTTCTGCCGCCGGGGCTATGACCAAAAAAGAGTCAAAGTGGGTCCCCGGCGCCAGGTCTTGAACGTTTCGCCCCACCCGCCAGAGCCGCCCACCACGGAGGCGCGCGTCCCACGGATTTCTGAACATTGCGATCTGCGCGGATCGCCAACGCTTGCCTTGAATCCAACGGGAGGAGACGATCGATCGGAATGTCTCCTCCGTCTTCGCGCCGGCCGGAAAAGGTGGGGCCACGAAGCGATGTGTGGGGAGCCTTATAAACCACGGCTCCGAGGAAGTGTAGCCGTTACTCCTTCCCAAACTTAGAGATCCCGAAGCACCACCGTAGAGCACTTCACCTTCATCCTTTCGTCGCACACCGCAACCCTTTTCGACCGCCGCAACACCAAGAGCCCACGCTTTCTGCTCCGATGGCCAGGATCAAGAAGAGTGCCCAGAAGAAAGCCACCGGTGCCTCGCTCGCTAGGAGGCAGCCACCCCCAAGGTCCGAGAAGTCTTTGAGGCGGTCGGAACGCACCGCCGAGACGGCGGACATGCGCCGCCAGACGGCCCTGTTCCGAGCATCTACTCCTCGGATCCCACGCTGCTGAAGAAAGCTCGATTCGGGGTGGTGGCGTCCCAGGCGAGGGGGGATATGCCGGCCCGTGAGGCAACAGAGGTTCTGCCGCCGGCCGTAGTCCGGGAACCCACTAAGATCCCCGTCTTCGACACCTTCGTCAGGATGGGGCTGGCTCCCCCATTTTCAAACTTCTTCTTGGAGATCCTGCAGGCATACGGCCTGAGGCTCCTGCACTTGACTCCAGGAGCCATCCTGGATCTGGTCGTCTTCGCTCACGCCTGCGAGGCATTCGTCGGGGTAATGCCCTCCGTGGCATTGTTCCGACACTTCGTCTATCCCCGCGTGGGGAAAGAGGGATGGTTGGCAGGCGGGGTGTCCTTCTGCCTTAAGCAGGAGAACGCGAACCAGTACCTGAGGGCCAAGATCCACCCGGATTGGGCGGACTGGAGGCGGAATTGGTACCTTGTACAAGCGGGCAGCACCAGCCCTCATCTCCTGGTGCCGACTGTCCCAGCCGAGAGCTTGGCCAACGCAAGAGACCTCAATGCCCAGGACGAGGCTCTTCTGCCGATTGTCAAGAAGTTCACGGAGTTTCGGGACAATCAGGTAACGGGAGCCATGATTGTCGAAGACTTCGTGCAGAGGGGGATCTCTCCTCTGCAACGCAGGCCGCGCCCATTGTGGGAGACCCGCCAGGACGCTGGGTCTCACGCATCACCGGAGATGCTGAGGGGGAAGATGCACTTCCTACTGCCGGGGGAGCTGTACGATCTTCCGGCGGGAGACTTCTCGTTGCTCGACCGAATCGCGAGAGGAGACGCAGTGCCTCTCATGCCAAGGTGCAACGCTTACGGGCTTTAGGGTACTGAGTTCTTGGATGACAGCGGATCCGCCATACGGAGACTTCTCGCGAGACGAACCCGGGTTCTTTGACGACTAAGATGAGGATGAGGGAGGCCCATCGGAACAGGGCCGCACCCCTCCATCAGCGTCCTCTCAAGGGGAGGGGAAGACACCTGCGGGACATGAAGACGCTGGGGTAGAGCCACCCCCCGGGCAGCCAGCTCCTCAAAGTCCATCGGCGGAGCAGAGATCAGGGGAAGAGGCCGAAATCCTTCCGCCCCCGATAGCTGTTGAGGACGAAGCCGACGAGAGCGTGTCGATGCCGGACCCCTTTGAAGATCTAGCGGGGAAGCGGTGGGGCTTCTCCAGCACAAAGCGGACCCGGAGGTAACCCCGGCGCCTACCTTGATCTTTTCTTGCTTGACAGGAGCCGCGATGGTCCTGACCATTGCATGCGTGTTGCAGGTCCTCCGGGTCCGAGAGCTCCCGGAAGCGCGTCCGCGTGGAAGATGACGTCGAGGCAGGGGAAGCTGCGGAAAGCTCCGCGGCAGCCACAGGGGAGCGTCTGCCTTCCAGCAGAACCTCTCCTGGGGCAGAATCCCCAGAGGTAGGAACAGCTGGGTCGCCATCTTTGGCTGCCCGGTCGTCACCTGCTTGCGAGCAGGAGCAAGTGCCTCCGGGTCGAGACCCGGCAGCTTCAGCACCACCTCCAGGTAAAGCTACCCGGAGTTGCCAAAGTTGTCCCTGGGGGACTGGATGGTTCCCAGAGGTTTACACCTTGTCTGCTGATGCAGATACCGAGGCAGGGGACCGCGCTGAGGACGATGGTGGTGTTGAGTCCCCAGCGGCCCGCCCTGAAGCCGACGCCGACAGATCGGAGGACCACGCCGGGGGCAAAGACGATGTTGAGCCCCCAGCGTACCGGTCCGATCCCAACGCAGAGGCCGAGCAGGAGCCCGGGGATGCCCATGCGTCGAGGTCCGCGAGCGTCCAGCCCGAGCGGCAGATGACAAGCCCGGAGCCAGGGTTTACGCGGACGTTCCCCAATGACAAGGAGTTCCTGGCCTTCGCGAAGGCAGAAACTCAAGCAGCGGGAACCGTCATCCTCCCCTGGGGAGGATGTCATGCAAACCCGCGAGGAGCGGGTGGCGATGGAAGAAGAGCTGCTCAACGCTCGGGAGCAAAGACTGTCCAACTAGCAGAAGAAACTGCAGGAGCGTCTCCGTGAGCTCGAAGCTCGGAAGAAGGCCTTCCTCGAAGCGGAGGAGGCGTACCAGGCTAGAGCGGCCCTCGACGAGGATCGCCTGGAGCAGGGGATGCATAACGTGGAGGGGTGGACCCGCATGGAGGTGGAGGCGGCGACGGAGAAGACTATCCGAGCAAAGGACGAAGCCATCAAGTCGAGAGATCAAAAGATCTCCAAACTGAAGGAGGACCTTGTCCATGAGAAGAAGCACCGGGAAATAACCCGAGAGGATATCTGGAGGGTCCGAGGTGAGCGGGACGTCCAAGCGTTGAGGTTAGCGGCCCTGCTGACCACCATCGACACACAGAAGGCGGCCCTGACCGCGGCCGAAGAGTCCAAGAAGAACTTGGGTGCCCACCGACTCGAGCTGGAGAAGAAAGTCAGGACCCTGGAGGATGCAGTAAAGTTCCGGGATGACGCAGCCAAGCGTATGAATATCGTGCGCCGAGACGAGGCCAAGAAGTTCGCCGAAAGCTTGGCGACCACGGAGACGAGCAAATCGCAGGCCCAGCTCGCCTGGGATCGCCAGGAGAAGCTGTTCAATCAGCTCAAAGAGGTACAAGAGGACCTGGCAAAGGCCAAGAAGGCGCATGCCAAGGAGGCAGATGACTTCCGTCGACATCGGCGGGAGAACGACAAGATCCTGCTCCAGGTGCACTCCTGGGTCGTGAAGATCATAGAAGGGCTGGCGATGCTGAAGGTGAAGGGCCTGCCTGCCCCTCCGACAGAGCGCTCCTACTCCTTCCGGTGCTACCCATCGTTCTTGGAGCTTGTGGCCTCGTGCATCAGCGGTCTTAAAGATAGCGTGAGCAGAGGCACCCTCTAAGATGGGAGGGTTGCTGCCCGGCAGGTGGCCACCCAGTTCGTCGCGGCCTTTCGACGACGCCACCAGCCACCTCCTTCCTTGTCCGATCTGGAGGGTCTCACCCCCGACATGCTGACCGACCCCGAGGTGACCCGCCAGGTAGACGAAATCATGGAACACTTTTCCCGCGAGGACGACAACTGGTCCTGAAAGTAGATAGGGCAATACCAGGAAACGTGAACTGTGTTTCGCATACTTTGTACTTTTCTGAATGTAAATAACTTTTCCCAAGCTTTATCCGTTTTATTGCATCCGTGGGGGCTTAACGCTCTCAGGAAGGGTCAATGAGTGTGAGAGCTAACCAGCCGTGGGCACTCAGACGGATCTGACCAACCGACACAGGGCGCATCCCCCCCAAGAACCCATCATTTTTTGACCGCACGGACCTTAGCCCACAATTCCACTGCCCGAGGGAAACGGACGGCTTAGTCGCGAAGGCGCTACCCAAAAACAACGTCTGCTTTCGTCTTAGCAAAGATGCATAAAATAGAATCGACGAAGGAAAAGCCCGTGCAAGCACGTTTCATACATAGCTCAATGTCGACCTCCTTTTGGTTATTTCAGCAATTGTTTCGTTGCGCTGCCGCCAGGGCGGGTCTTCTATGCCGCTTTTAAGGCATAACTCTACCCCACCTGCGGTTACCCGCAGGGTTAGGGACCCGTGCTGAAATAACCGCCTGCCCAGTCATCCTTCACTGGCGCAGGACCTTATTGCTGGGGCCCGTGGCCCCGGTCCTGAGACCTTTATACTCCCGACGCCGCGTGAGGGCACGTCCAATTTGCTGACATTCTTATGATGCCGGTCCGGAGACCCCTTTTGTTCTTGGTGTTGCTCGAAAGCTCGCTTGCCTTGCTGACACCCTCGCGGTGCCGGTCCGGAGACCCTTCCTGGCTCTTTTTCACTGTCGCCCGGAGGCCAACCACTTTGCAATCCGATACTTTTGCGGTGGTCCACTTGGTCCCGGGTGTATTGTCACAATGTGACCCGGGAGATCCCATTTTGGTTGACTTTCGTTGAAATAGGCTCGATCCTAGTCGGAGGTAGTCACGGATGAATTCGAGGGTGTCACTGGTGGTGAAAACGAGCTGTCAGTTTGGGTGGAGGCGTCCACAATAGTCCTGGGGGACATCTTCTTTTTCTTTGGGACTTTCTTTGACTTCGAATTCAGAGGGCAATCTCGGCAGAGGTGGCTAAGCTGTCCACAGATGTAGCATCCCTCGTTCCTCGAGCGCTTTATGAGTTCGTGGCAGTCATCAATGTTGTGCTTGTCGGTTCGATGAAAAGAGCACCAGGGTCCCAGTTGTCCATTTTCGCCCAACGGGAGCTGGACTTCTTGCGGCACATATGGTTCATCCTTTGTGATTTCAGCCTCTTGACCTTGAGTCTCGCGCTCCCCCTCCAGGGGGAGAGCCGGTGGGGAAGTTTCCAAGAAGAGCTCTTCCTTCACCACGCGCGTCCGCGGGAAAAAGGAGCATCAATGCCCGTACTACTTCCCGGGGGCAGACCCCCGCCTGCAGCTGCATTGGTCCGAGCCACCGGGGATACGAGCCGAACCTCGCTGGTGAGACCCTAAGTGGATGGCGTTGCTGAAGCTTCCTCGGGGTCGAAGCCAAGTCCCGGGTACCGCAGGTACTCCACGTTGGACTTAGCTTTCTTCTTCCGCGCCATCCCTGTTGACGATCTGGAGGTCGACGCAGACCTTGATGATGGCCTTGAGGTCGAAAGAGACCTTGTCGATGACCTTGAGGTCGAAGGAGACCTTGTCGAAGACCTTGAAGTCGACGGAGACCTTGTTGATGACCTTGAAGTCGACGGAGACCTTGTCGATGACCTTAAGGTCGACGGAGACCTTGTCGATGACCTTAAGGTCGACGGAGACCTTTTCGATGACCTTGAAGTCGACGAAGACCTTGTCGATGACCTTGAAGGCGACGGAGACCTTGTCGATGACGTTTAGGTAGATCTGGCCGAAAGATCCGGAGGATCTGAGGCAGATCTCCTTGAGGATCTGGGAGCCGACGAAGATGAAACCAGCGCTTGCGCCCCTACCTGGCACGCCAGATGTTGTGTCTTGGATCACCGACAACGGGAGTAAAGGATACCCTCTTTTTAGGTTCGGTATGGGGCGCGAAGGAGGCTGAGAAACGTCTTCCACCCGGGGACTTCGTCTACGCTCGAGATCTATGTGCTAGCAAGCATCACATAGACACAAAGGAGTTTACCCAGGAGGGTCCCCGGGTCTCTTGCCCTGTTTGTCGATGCCGTGTGCGTCGGGACACCGCGGGGGGGCCCATCTGCCAGTCTTGTGCCTTGGCCTTGAGTGTCTTCTTGGTGGGCCCACGTGCGGTGGACCCACTTTGACCGCATCAGGGGAACCCCATATTCCACTGTTGCGACACAATTTCTTTTCATTCTCTTATTAGTTGCATTTTTAGAAGTGCGTAACCAACTCATCGAGAAAAAGAGCGACTAGTGTTGTATATCTATTTTTAATTTTTTATGTCTCGTTGTTTACGAGTTGCAATTTTGTCGAAAACTTACAGCTAGCAACTAATTTTTGAATCGAATAGCACTTTTTCTTATGAAATATGCAACACCAATAGTGTGTCGATACTAGTTTAGGTTAGTCACACAAATCTGAAAGAAATGTGCACTAACCTAATTAGTTGTACAAATCTTTGAGAAACGTGCAACTGGTTTGGTTAGTTTCTCAAATCTAAAAGAAATGGGCAACTAAGTAACCATTTGCACAAATCTTTGCGAATGTGCAACTGGGTAGGTTAGTTGCTCAAATATGAAAGAAATGGGCAACTAAGTAACCAGTTGCACAATCTTTGAGAAATGTGCAACTTGTTTGGTTAGTCATACAAATCTGAAAGAAATGTGCACTAACCCAAGCAGTTGGACAAATCTTTGAGAAATATGCAACTGGTTAGGTTAGTTGCTCAAATCTGAAAGCAATGGGCAACTTAGTAACCAGTTGCATAAATCTTTGACAAATGTGCAACTAATTAGGTTAGTTGCTCAAATATGAAAGAAATGGGCAACTAAGTAATCAGTTGCATAAATCTTTGAGAAATGTGCAGCCGATTAGATTAGTTGCTCAAATATGAAAGAAATGGGAAGCTAAGTAACCAGTTGCACAAATTTTTGAGAAATGTGCAACTGGTTTGGTTAGTCACACAAATCTGAAAAATATATACACTAACTTAACCAGTTGCACAAATCTTTAAAAAATGTGCAACTGGTTAGGTTAGTCATACAAACCTGAAAGAAATATGTAACTAAGTAACCAGTTGCACAAATCTTAAGAAATGTTCAACTGGTTTGGTTAGAAAGAAATGGTTTCTATTTTGTATTGCACAAAACCCGTAAAATAGCAAAAACTACACATGTTGCACACATCCGAAGCCCACAAACAGGTTAAAATTCTTTCTCACTGCGTATTTCACAATGCCATTTAACAAGAAAAGGAGCCAGGCCCAAGAAAGAAGAAACATAACAGTAAAACAACAAGGTGAAGAGCATCGCTAGCTAGCTGGGATGGCCCGATCGATAGGAACACTAGAAGAAAAAGTGTCTTTCGGAAAGGCTTTAGGCCCGGTTCGGTCTCAAACCGGGATCAATGCCCGGCATTGGTCCCGGTTCGACCTGCCAGGGCCCCGTGAACCATTGGTCCCGGTTCAGTTGGGGGCATTAGTCCCAGTTCGTGCTATGAACCTGGACTAAAGCTCCCGCAGAGCATTAGTCCCGGTTCATAGCACGAACCGGGACTAATGCTCCTCCCCTGCCTATATATACAACACACCCTTAGCTTCTCCTCTCTTTTTTTCTGCTAGGAGGTGTGAGACGTGGGTGCTAGCTTGTTTTCGTTTGCTATGCACTAGAGGTGTTCGATGAAATGGCCAAGCCACACTTAAGTTCACACAAAATGATATGAGGTGCCCTAGCCACACTTAAGCTTTCTCCTCTCTCTTTCCTTCAATCGATCGAGGTTAGCAACCTTGTCCTTTTCATCTGTAATTGATACAAATGTTGCATGTGTCGATGTACCGTGGTCATTTCACTATTCAAGATGTTATTCTAATGTGTCGCAACAGTGGAACATGGGGTTCCCCTGATGCGGTCAAAGTGGGTCCACCGCACGTGGGCCCACCAAGAAGACACTCAAGGCCATGGTACAAGACTGGCAGATGGGCCCCCCATCTGCCCCTCGGCGTCCCGACGCACACGGCATCGACAAACAAGGCAAGAGATCCGGGGACCCTCCGGGGCCCCCTCTACCCGGAAGCAAGCACGGAGGTCCCGGGGACCTCGACGCCCGGCAGGAGGCCAGGCTCATCCCCGGCTCCAGCGCGCAAAGAGGATAAGCTTGGCAGGTCCGGCTGGAAGCCCCTAGAAGACTTGGGCGCCAAGAAGATGGAGGTGATAAGGAGGGCGGAGGCGGAAAAGCTGTCAGCCCCTGCCCGCTCTCCCTGAAAAAGGTGGGTGGACTCACCTGCCCCCTCTGAGAAGAATACTTGGACGAGAAGAGGCCACGTCGCCTTCTAAGGAGAACCCGGAGGGGTTTTCCCGCCAAAAACCCTCCGGCCCCAAGGGTGCACCTGTGGTATCCCCTTAGACTATAAAAGGAGGGCCGAGTCACCCAAGGGAAGGAGAAGGAACACACACGCAAGTTGGAGGCTAGACTAGGTAGCGCACAAGTCCACAGTTAGCTTAGGCGAGAGGTGATCTCCTCCGGGCCAGGATCTGCTCGTCTTCAACCTCTAGCCGACACCTCCCGGGTTCCCACCCGGGACCACCATTGTAAAGCTACACCATGATATACCTCTCAATCCAGACATGCAGGAGTAGGGCTGTTAGCCTCCGAGCGGCCTGAAGCTGGGTAAACTCCTTGTGTCTCTGTGATGCTTGGTAGCACGTAGATCTCGAGCGTAGACGAAGTCCTCGGGTAGAAGATGTTCCTCAGCCTCCTTCGCGCCCCATACCGAACCTAAAAAGGGGGTATCCTTTACTTCCGGTGTCCGTGATCCAAGACACGACATCTAGCCCGCCAGGTAGGGGGCGCAAGCGCTGGTTTCTTCTTCGTCGGCTTCGCGTTCTTTGTCGAGATCTTCATCAAGTTCTTCGTCGGCTTCGTGCTCTTCGTCTAGATCTCCCTCAAGTTCTTCTCGCCTGGGCGTCGCGCTGCTGCGGCAAACTGGGCTTCTCCTCCTCTGCCTCCGGAGAAGGACGCTCCGGGCGGGGCAGGTGGCTCAACCTGGAGCGGAGAAGATGGTGGCATGGAGAAGAGCATGGGTGGCAACACCGGGAGGGACCCCTCTGTCGGTGAAAAGAGCGAGGGTGCTTGCGCTGGCAAGGGCCAGCAGGGCACCAAGAGCAAGTCCGGCACTCTCCTCTCGGACTGTTGGGGTTATGCCGAACGGGTATCCTCACGGATATGGAGCTAAGCCAGAATACCAGGGTGGCCCATAGTGTTGGTAAGCCGAATTCCGGCTTACCGGGCGGCCCAGTATGATGAGGCGCAGGAAGCCCATCCGGCTAAGGAAGGTTCCAGAAGGCGGCTGGTATTGCGGATGAGTTAGCCCACAAGACAAAGCCCAAGCCGGATTAGTTTAGGACTCTGACTTAGTCGGTAGGTTTTCTCCTGTAAGCCCTAGGCCGGACGCCTTTATAAGCCGGCCTACGGGACGCCTTAGGGCACGCACTCTTGATACAAGCCATCTCGACGAGAACCTCAATCTCGGCGAGATCTCACTCTAACTCGGCGATATTGCCTATATAGTGATTTATAGCAGCACGTAGGATCACGCCACCGTCGTGTGATCCGAAGCTGGGTAAACTTGTGTCTATCCCTAAGCCGGAATCCCCAACTTCTCCAAAACCCCTCGCTCTACCTAGCTCGATGGCATCCCTGCCGAGGCTAGATTCGACAATACCACGACAGTTGGCGCCCACCGTGGGGCAAGAGGGGTCCGGGGTTTCGTTCCTGCCGGGATCTATCGGCGGCATCGGCGACACCATCGCAGTCGGCTTGGTCAGTTGTTTCGACGAGACCGGAGCCGCCCACGTCTTCAACGACGGTTTCTGGACGCCGGCAAAGGAGGATCCCGCCGGCTGGTCCACCATCTCCATCGGCGGTTTCGACATCTTCGTCGGCTTCACCACAAAGGCTTTGGACGATCTCGGTTTCACATCGAGTTTGCCCACCGCCCACCCCCACAACTTTGAAGACGGATCGGACCTGGACTCTGAGGAGCTGGCTGATCTGGATCTAGCGTTTGATGCTGACGATGAGGACTCCGAAGATGACGCAACCTCAGGGGCGGCGCCGGGTTTCCACTTCATCGGCATGGCTGGAGAATCCGGCTCAAACGAGTCGACAACACTGCCTGAGTCAATCCTCCCTGCCTTGCAGATGGAGGCAGATTCAGAAGCCGGATCAGTGGACACCGCTCCTATGGAGCAAGACCCTGAATCTGAAGGAGAATCCGACGATTTCAGTCGGAAGGTTGCGTCCTGCTTGGGATGCCCTGTCGAGGTTCTAATGGGTGATATCGTCTCTAATCCAAGGGATGACCCCAACACCTCAAAAGCCGCCAATGGCGAAGAAAAGACTCCAGAAGTCGGAAGCAAAAAGGTGGACTTTGTGCCGCCACAGGCTCCATCAAAGGGAACCAATAATTTGCCGGCTGATGGAGGCAATGTCACTGCAGCTGGCTATCTGACGCAAAAGGGGTTCGAGGAGAAGATGGCAAAGTATGAGGAGATACTGACCCCACTCCCCCCCTGATGCGCCGTTAGAGGATATTGAGAAGCGTCGCGCTCTATTGGTTGAACAAGCCAACAAGATAACGGAGCGTGAGCTGGACCTCACAAACAAAGAATCGGAGTTCCTTCGTAAGCAAAGGGAGAAGGGAGCTGACAATGTTTTCCGTCCGGCTCATGATAGGAACCTGCACAAGAAGCTGGATTTTCGCGCAAAGTGGGAGGAAGATCATGTTAACTTGGTCTGGAGAAAATACAGCCACATACGCGATCCGGTGACAAAGCTCTGCTACTTCAACACTCCAGCAAAGAACATGGTGGCGGCTCAGGAGGTCATGTTCGACAAGTCGCTTGATCGTGACGCCCGCCTTAAATATTCGGCTTATCTGCTGGAGGTCACGCAGCGGCAGCAAAACGACTCGCAGGTCAAGTCGGGGAAATTATTTGACGAATCCCGTCTCTGCAACTCAACGGCTAACAAGCCGAAAGCGGTTGCCCCTGCGGACCCGGATGATGACCCAGATGGATCCAGCAGCCACAACAGGGGCGACGGCAAGAACCCGAAGGACAAGCACCCAAAAGGTGCAGAATCCCGGACAGGCTCTTCTCGCCATCGTGACGCTGGTGAAAGAAGAGGAGGACATCGAAGCCGGGAGCAAAAGGAAGATCCTCGCAAGGAGAAGGTGGCACCTCCCCGTCAGGAGCAACGACGGGATGGGAGGCAAAGCAGGAATGATATGCCGCCCCCACCACCACCTCCACCACGCAAGGAGGGAGATAACCCTCCCAAGTACGTACCCCCTGCGAGACGGCAAAGATCGCCAAGCCCACCGCGTAACGCGAGCCGGGTAAGCCAAAGCCGTCACAGGGAAGAGCCAAGGCGAGGAAATTCAGTGGACAAGCCGCCTGTAGCCAATGATGTGCGAAGCCTAATCGAGGAGAGGAAATCGGCCAGAGATGCCCAATACCTCGGCCCCAAGTGCTTTGGCAGAGCCATCAGAGAGCAAATTTTACCTCCCACTTTGTCGAACGTAACAAAGATGGTCGAGAAGTACAGCGGCACGGCTAACCCTGAGACCTGGCTCTCAGATTATGTCAGTGCCTGCGACATATATGAAGGCAGTGCCGACTCTGTAGTGCGATTTTTGCCCCTGATGTTAACCGGGACGGCACGCATGTGGATTGAAGGTCTGCCCGAAAGGAAAGTTCATACCTGGAGTGACATGAAGCGTGTCTTTATCCAGCACTTCCAGGGCACATACAAACGCCCCAAGTCAATATTCGACTTACAGCGGTGCGTGCAGCAAAAGAACGAGTCCAGCCGTGAATTCGTTTCACGATGGAGTGAAATCAAAAACGCTTGTGAAGGCGTATCAGAGACACAGGCAATCCATGCCTTCAAGCAGTCACTAAGGAAGGGGACGACTTTTCGCTTCATGATCTACAGCGACGAGTCGGAAACTTTGGGTGGCTTATTGGCCTGTGCAAACAAGTACGCTGCAGCGGATGATGACAACAGGGAAGAGGCTGAAAACCGCCGACGGGAGTCCGGGAAAAAGAAGGTTGAAGATCAAGCCGGCCCTTCACACGAAGTCGCCGCTGCCTTTGGCAAAGGCGGCTCAAGTAGCGGAAAGTGGCAGAATAAAAAGCCGGCAAACAACCAATCATCCTGGCCACCAACGGTGAAGTACGACGACATAAAGCACAACCCCTGCGTTCACCATCTCAGGCCGGACGGGACAAGCTCTCACACAATCCAGCAATGTCACATAAATCGCGACATCGCCAAGGACCCTAAAGCCGGCAAATCAAGAAACAAACGGAAGTCGAGGAAGGACGACAAAGAGAAGGAAGAAGCTGCCTCAGAGTATGATGGTGCAACCTCCAAAGAAGGAAAAGGTAGCAAGTTCCCTAAACATGCTGAGAGCCTCATCGTCAACCTTGCAATAGACTCGTCTTGCAAGGAAAAGGCGGCTTGGAGAGAGCTCAATGCTACGGTGCCTGCTGTACCGCAGTATTTGGATTGGTCCGACATTCCCATCACCTGGGATCGCAGCGATCATCCGGACAAGGTTCCTACAAAGCGCACTTACGCTTTGGTCGTCAACCCCATAGTCGACAAATTCAAGTTGACAAAGGTGCTCATGGATGGAGGAAGCAGTATTAAGATACTCTATACTGCAACATTGAAGAGGATGGGTCTCTCCGAGTCACAACTCACCCACAGTACTGTGAAGTTTCATGGAATTGTGCCGGGACGACAAGCCTCTTCAATGGGAAAAATCACCCTGAAAGTTACCTTTGGCGCTGCCGACAATTTCCGAACAGAGGATGTTTCCTTTGAAGTGGTACCATTTAGAAGCGCATATCATGCAATCTTTGGGCGTCCGGCTTTTGCCTCATTTATGGCTCGGCCATGCTACATCTATAGCAAGCTTAAAATGCCGGGACCCAATGGGATCATCACGATCAAGGGAGACTTCAAGAAGGCCAAGGAATGTGAGGCTGCCAATGCCGTCCACGCAGAAGCAGCAATCTCCAGAGAAGAGCTGGAGGACCTGAAGAAGGCAATGAAGCCCGATGAAATGCCGGCAACAGAAAAGCCGTCCTACAAGGTCGATTCAAGCTTCAAGCCAAAGGATGACACGAAGAAAATAAAGCTCTCAGAGGAGGATCCGACAAAGGAGACTACCATTGGTGCCGGCCTTGACGACAAATAGGAAGGCGAGCTCGTCAAGTTTCTCCGTGAGAATCGGGACATCTTTGCTTGGTCCCCATCTGATATGCCAGGTGTCCCGAGGAAACTTGCCGAGCACTCTCTAAAGGTCAACAAGGACGCGAAGCCGGTTAAACAAGGTCTCCGGCGGCTCGGAACAGAGAAGCGCAAGGCGGTAGGGAAGGAGATCCTAAGACTCACTGCCGCCAAATTCATCCGTGAAGTTGTCCACACTGATTGGTTAGCAAATCCCGTGCTTGTCCCAAAGAAAAACACCTCTGAGCTACGTATGTGCATTGA
The DNA here is from genome assembly GCA_012064385.1 of Puccinellia tenuiflora. NCBI lineage: Eukaryota > Viridiplantae > Streptophyta > Magnoliopsida > Poales > Poaceae > Puccinellia > Puccinellia tenuiflora. The sequence continues at coordinate 257,886 of QRDG01001028.1, forward strand.
TTTCACCGGCTTAAACAAAGCCTGCCCTAAAGATCCATTCGCCTTACCGCGCATCGATCAGGTCATTGATTCAATTGCCGGCTCAGAGATGCTATGTTTTCTGGACGCTTATTCGGGTTACCATCAGATAAAGATGAAGGAGTCAGATCAAATCAAGACATCCTTCACTACGCCATATGGCAATTATTGCTATGTCACAATGCCGTTCGGCTTAAAGAACGCCGGTGCTACTTACCAAAGGTGTATGCAGCGGTGTCTGGACAAGCAAATTGGCCGCAATGTTCACGTCTATGTTGACGACATTGCAGTCATGTCGAAGAAGCGTGGCGATCTCATCGCCGATCTGTCGGAAACCTTTGCAAATCTAAGGGAGTACCAGATGAAGCTTAATCCGGCAAAATGCGTCTTCGGTGTACCCGCAGGCAAGCTTCTGGGCTTCATTGTTTCCCAAAGAGGAATTGATGTTAACCCGGAAAAGATAAAGGCGATTCAGAACATCGAGAAGCCGACTTGTCTGAAGGACATACAGCGGCTTACGGGTTCCGCCGCGGCTGTAAGCCGTTTCATTAGCCGGCTTGGAGATAAAGCTTTGCCTCTGTACAAACTCCGCAAAAAGTCGGATAATTTCGTCTGGACGGAGGAAGCAGAAGCAGCCTTAGCTCAGCTGAAGTATACATTGACGCATGCTCCAATCTTGGCGGCTCCAAAGGAAAGAGAGCCACTTTTGCTCTATTTGTCGGCCACAAACTTTGTTATCAGTGCCGTCATTGTAGTTGAGCGCCTGGAAGAGGGAAAGCAATGGCCGGATCAGCGCCCCGTCTATTTTATTAGCGAGGTATTCTCAGATTCGAAGCAGCGCTATCCCCACTACCAGAAGTTAGCCTATGGCGTATTCTTTGCCGCCAGGAAACTGCGTCATTACTTCCATGATCACACAGTCACGGTGGTCAGCAAAGTTCCACTCAGAGACATCATCAACAATGCCGATGCGACGGGACGAGTCGCCAAATGGGGCATCGAATTAGCAGCGTTCGACATACAGTACAAGCCGAGAACCGCCATCAAGTCTCAGGTCCTGGCCGACTTTGTTGCAGATTGGACGGAGGCGATGGAAAGCACACCTTTGCCGGATTCTCAGTACTGGATTATGCACTTTGACGGCTCAAAGATGAAAGAAGGCTCGGGGGCTGGCGTAGTGCTAAAGTCACCCAAGGGTGACAAGCTTAGCTATGTCCTTCGAATCCACTTCAATGCCACCAACAATGTCGCAGAGTATGAAGCCCTTCTACACGGCCTCCATATGGCTAAGGAGTTAGGAGTAAAACGCATTCTCTGCTACGGTGACTCGGATCTCGTGGTGCAGGAGCTTGATGGTGCTTGGGACACAAAGAGCCCAACAATGGCGGAGTACAGGAGAACAGTCGACGAGTTCGACCGATGTTTTGCCGGCTTAGAGGTTCGACATATCTCTCGGGATGACAATGAAGCCGCCGACGCCTTAGCAAGGATAGGATCAAAGCAGCAGGAGGTACCTCCAGATGTGTTCCTCCATCATCTGCATAAGCCGTCCATCAAAGGCGGCGACGAAGATAAACCCTTATCGGCAGAATTGGTTCAAGTGTGCTTGGTAACCCCAGACTGGACCACGCCATATATCGAATTCTTGATAAACAAGAAACTGCCGAAGGATGACGAAGTGCTAAGCCGTCAGATTGAACACCGAGCAAAGGCGTACACGGTCATCAACGGACAGCTTTATAAAAGGAGCACGTCCGGCATTTTTCAAAGATGTGTTTCTCCAGAAGAAGGGCGACAAATCCTTGAGGAGATCCACTCTGGCGAATGTGGGCATCACGTGGCGGCAAAGGCGTTGGTCGCCAAGGCGTTCCGGCACGGTTTCTTCTGGCTGACGGCTAAAGAGGATGCTATCAACATCGTCAAAACTTGTGAAGGATGTCAACGCTACGCGAGGCAGGCTCATTTGCCGGCTCAAGAGCTCCGGACGATCCCCATAACTTGGCCCTTTGCGGTCTGGGCGCTCGACATGGTAGGACCTTTCAAGACGGCAAGAGGAGGCTTAACCCATCTACTCGTGGTGGTTGACAAGTTCACAAAGTGGGTGGAGGCAAAACCCATCAAAAAACTTGACGGAGCTACAGCTACGAAGTTCATCGTCGAGATAACAACCCGGTACGGCATCCCGCACAGCATTATCACTGACAACGGCACAAATTTTGCCGTCGGTGAGCTGTCGAAGTTTTGCAGCCGTTCAAAAATTCGGCTCGATGTGGCGTCGGTGGCACATCCGCAATCCAATGGACAGGTAGAACGCACTAACGGCATAATTTTGCAGGGTATTAAGCCGAGGCTTGAAACCCCTTTGCATCGAGCAGCTGGCGCTTGGGTGGATGAATTGCCGGCTGTCCTATGGAGTATTCGTACTACCACAAACAGGTCAACCGGCTTCACTCCCTTCTTCCTTGTTTACGGAGCAGAAGCAGTGTTGCCAACCGACATGATCCACGATTCACCTCGGGTCATATCCTACATCGAAGAAGACGCAGAAGAAGCACGTCAAGATGGCCTGGATATCCTCGAAGAAGAAAGAGAGTTAGCTCTCCAAAGATCCGCCATCTATCAACAAGATCTACGTCGCTATCAGAGCCGTAGAGTGCGGAATCGTTCTTTTCGAGAAGGCGACTTAGTGCTTCGGCTTGTGCAAAGCCGGCAGCACAAGTTATCCCCACCATGGGAAGGACCTTTTGTCATCAGCAAAGCACTGAAGAACGGGTCATACTATCTCCTCGACTTAAGGGGTTCAAAAGAAAGATCCCAAGAAGAAAGGTCGCAAAAGAGGAAAAGGCTTGTAGATGACGACTTAGATGAGACGAAGCGTCCCTGGAATATCGCTCAGCTACGTCCTTTTTACACTTAGCAAATTCTATTGTAACCCTGTCAATGTGATCATGAAATAAAAATTTGGTTTCTCTCATATGAAATTCGAGAATCTGTACCATCCCTTATTTCCCAATGATCTTATTGATGTTATCTGTTTACCCGAAATTGCCTGTGTTGCTAGTTGGTAAACTCTCTTCTATGTTGAATCCGCCTTAAGGTGATGAAAAAACAAAGTTTTGCCAAATAACGTTTGTCTGATAGCTTTTTGCGCCGGGTTGCTTTAAAGTGTTCCGGCACCGAAAGGCGGCACTTGATCTGGGTCTAAACAGATTGGTCATTGTGTACCCTGTTGCCCAGCAAGTTTGCTTCACAATAGGTTTGCCGGCACTTAAAGGCTAAGGTGTCAAGGCCAGATTAAACTGAGGCATAAAAATTGCAAATTTGCAAAATAGATAAGTTAAATATGGCAAAAGACAGTTATTTACAAAATATTCCACACTGTTCGACTTGCCTTACATCTAAAGTTCACATTTTCAGGGAAGCCGGCTCGAATGAGCAAATTCGGCTTTAATATCAGTTCGCCTCCTCGCCGTCATCATCTGATTGGACGGGTGTTGGCGGGCATGGCACATCCTTGAAGATGGTGGTCAATGATACCATCTTGGCAATCTTGCTGGCATAGCCGGAGACGGAGTGAAGAATCTTCTTGCGCTCTTGGTCATCAAGCGGTGAGCCATCCTCCTTTTCAAGAGGAAACCCGGATGCCACCGCCAAGCTTCAGCCTCTGGGTAGTGCTCCATCATTAAGCCCAGAGCCGTCTTCGCACCTCCGCGAGCGCTGGATCGGAGCCGTTCGTCAAAAGACGAAGTTGCCTCGTCCAGCTCGGCCGGCAAATCTGCCAGATTCGCCAAAGACTCGGGGTTGCCGGGAAAGAATTTTTCAACAATATTTTTTCCCGAAGAAAGTATCTTCGGGATAACCTCCCCCATCTCCAAAATCCGGTCAAGCCGGTTCTCCGCTGTCAGTTCATGGCCCAAGCCGGCCGGAGCTGTAAAAGGCGAAGTTAACTTGTTAAGCAGGCAGACACAAATGCAGCGAAAATGAGTTCTTAAGTATAAAACTTACTCAGAAGCTGGTTGTCTATTGCCAGCGATTCGTCCAGACGCTTGTCAAGCCGGTCCTGAATATCACGGAGGGCATCTTTGCTTTGTTGCCTCTCTGTCTCCAGATTTTGCTCGGCTTGCACAAGAGCTTTCTGAGCCGACTCCAGCTTTGTCTTCATCGATTCACTAAGCTTTTTCAGCTCAGTGTTCTCGTTGCGGAGCTGGTCGAGGGTTCCCACATTGTCTGCGAACTCCTTGGCCTTGTTGATGGCGTCTGCGGCAAACACATTGTTAGCAGACATATAAAGCTGGAAGCAAGAAATTGAAAGTTTTTTCGGCATTGTTACCCTGATACGTGACACGGTCTGCTTCAAACCCGGCAATAATGGCGTCCTTGTTTGCCAGCTCTGCCCTTAGCCGCGCATCTCCTGATTTCGCAAACCCAAAGAAGTGATGGTTTCAGCGCTAATTTCTCGATGAATCTGCGTAAGGAGTTTGCTAAAAGCCTAAAGTTTGAATACAAGGTGGCTACATGAAGGCACTCTAATGCCAGGGGCTAGGTGGATGCATTTAACTCGGACCACTATGTCGGCTATCTTCTCTAATTTAGTCTGGCATAGTGCTCGGGGGCTACTGGGGAAGATATTTACCTGGAAGTGCTCGCACAGAAGGGACATGCCGACATCAAAGGACTCAGTAAAGTAGTGCTGCTGGTCCTCAAGGATCTCTATGACATCAAGGGTGTCATAGGCTTTGGTCTGGTCCGGCTCGTCATCCCGGACTGTGGTTCCTTTCTTTCGGGGCAACGGAGGGACGCGCATAAACCGGTTCATGAACTCCGGCTTAATATACCCCTCCGCGTCAAAGGCCTCTGCCTTGATTGGAGGGAAGGTCGGGGCGTCATTAGCCGGAGCTTCAGCCCTTGGTGGGGAAGGAGGTGCTGTCACCTTTCCCGTCATCTCCGTCCATTGCGAAGGAGGGGTAGTCCCGGCTCTCCCTAAGATAGGACCTGCCGCCATAGTGCGGGCGCCCTCTTCGGCGGGGTTCGGTTTCAGAACCGGAGTGGCAGGGGCTACAGCGGGAGACGCCTTCTTCCGCGTGGCGCATACCTTTGATTTAAGGGATGCGCCCTTCTTTATCCTGCAACGATATAAGGGGCAAGTTCAGCAATGCCGGCTCAATAACAAAGCAAGGAAAAGACGTTGTCAGCCGACTTACTTCTTGCTGGGGATGTTGAGCCCAGCGAGAGCATTGTCATCTTCAGATGACTTGGCGCCAATCGTGATAGACTGGCTCTTCCTTTTCCGGCTCTCTGCTTGAGCCGAAGAAAAAGTAATGGGACGCTGGATCACTTTGCTGGACGACGACGTGCCAGCTGATCCAGTAGCAGAAAGGCCTGGAATCTGAGGAATAAAACAAGTCAGCTTGTGACTATAAAGCTAAAATCCCTTCAAAGAATTGAACTTTGTTTCCGGCAAAGTACCTTTGGGGGAGGGTTGGATGCCGTGTACATCGGCATCGATTCTTCATATTGCCGACCCTCGTTGGGCCGGGCTTTGATTAGACGGTTGAGGCGCGCGTGGTAAAGCTCCTCATCCATGTCTTTCTCGCTGGTCCTCATAGGATCAGCATTACCCGTGTACTCGCACAAAAGGCGGGTACGGTGCTGGAGGGGCTGGATCTGTCTTTTGACCCAGCATATTATGGTGTCCTCCCCAGTCAGGGGAGGAGAGCCGGAGGTTAACTCCGAAATTTTCGCCTGAATGGCGGCATGGTCTGCCGGCATCTTCGCCGATGGCTTCTTCTTCCAGGACGGCATGGGTGTGCTGGCTATGTCTGTGAAAGGGACAAGGCCCTCCAGCCGGTTTGGTGGTGCCACGTCCTTGCAGTAAAAGAAGGTGGACGCCCATCCCTTTGCCGAATCAACGATTGGCACCTGAGGGTACCAGTCGATATCCCGGCGGCAGTTGAAGCTGATTGAGCCGACCACCAGCAGCTCCTTGTTGACAGTCTGCCTCTTGACTAAGAAGCATCTATGGAAGAAGTCTAGCCTAGGTTTTATACCTAAGTAACCTTCAAATAGAGCTACAAAGCCGGAGATGTACAGCAAACTGTTTGGGGTGATGTTGTGGAGTTGGAGGCCGTAATGGTCGAATATTTCTATCAGAAATGCCGACGGCGGCAAAGAAAAGCCCCTAGAGACATGGGAGGAGATAAGTACCCGCTCGTCCCGGACCGGGGTTGGATACGGGTCGTCCAAGGCGGATCTCCAAGCCGGCGAAGTGGAAGATGCCGGAGGAATGACGCCATCAGCCGCCATGCTTTCAAGCTTGCCTTCTTCTACAGCAGAGCCAACCCAATTGTGTGTCGGGTTGTTGGCAGCGCCTTTGTTGCTGCTGGCTTCTTCTTCTTCATCCTCCTCGCCAGCACTAGCTCCTTCGGCTGCGGCTTCAGAAGCCGTGGGGGCTTGAGTTGCAGAGGCAGCGGCTTCGGCTGCGGCTTTTGCCAAAGCCACTTCATCGCGGCCTGACACGATGGAGGTGACCACCGGAGACGGGGAGGATGCAGCTGTAGCGGCAGATGGCTCGGTGACGGCGGCGGCGGCCGCGGAAAGGGAGCCACCCATCGGCGGAGCCGAATCCAGCGGTGTAGCTTCAATCACTGGGGAGCTTAGAGCGCTTGGTGCCATGGAGCTCGAAGGAACAACTTGAGCTCGGGGAGAAGAGATCTGGAGAGATGGGAGCTAGGGTTGCGAATGGCGAGTGGCAGCGGCGGAGGCGAGACGTCCGGCATTTATAGCGGACGCGCCGAGATCCGCGCAATGGTCAGGAGACGCGATTTTCGCCATGCGTCACGGATCGAGCCGTTGTGAGACGTTTGGTTGCCTTCGACTCCTCGATTCTCGCGCGGGAAAAACGCTGTTAGCCCCTACATTCAAAGATGCTTCTCCACTCACTCTACCGAGTCTGACAGAGTCGTCAAATCGACGGACGCGTGTCAGTACGTATTCAAGTGGTTTTCTCCGACGTAATAAGCCGGCACTGTGAGATCGACAAACAAGTTCGGCATGTTCTGCAAGTTTCTAGGAATGCTCCAAGACTAAAAGACGGATGAAGAACTTCCCGGACGGAGTTTTGTCGGGAAGATGAAGCCAACCGAACAAGTACTTGAAGCTTTCCGGGGGCTACAGTTGGGGTTATGCCGAACGGGTATCCTCACGGATATGGAGCTAAGCCAGAATACCAGGGTGGCCCATAGTGGTGGTAAGCCGAATTCCGGCTTACCGGGCGGCCCAGTATGATGAAGCGCAGGAGGCCCATCCGGCTAAGGAAGGTTCCAGAATGCGGCTGGTATTGCGGATGACTTAGCCCACAAGACAAAGCCCAAGCTGGACTAGTTTAGGACTCTGACTTAGTCGGTAGGTTTTCTCCTGTAAGCCCTAGGCCGGACGCCTTTATAAGCCGGCCTACGGGACGCCTTAGGGCACGCACTCTTGATACAAGCCATCTCGACGAGAACCTCAATCTCGGCGAGATCTCACTGTAACTCGGCGATATTGCCTATATAGTGATTTATAGCAGCACGTAGGATCACGCCACCGTCATGTGATCCGAAGCTGGGTAAACTTGTGTCTATCCCTAAGCCGGAATCCCCAACTTCTCCAAAACCCCTCGCTCTACCTAGCTCGATGGCATCCCTGCCGAGGCTAGATTCGACAATACCACGACACAGACGATGCGCAGGCCCATCACGACGCTCTCATCACCGCCAAAGCGCTGATCCAGTTTCCACCCAGCACCGACAACCCTAAGGTCTACCAGGAGTGGTGGACCGATGTGGAGGAACTCCTCCACTTCGCCGACGGCGGTCCTAGGTGTGAGCCCGTTCACGCCCCCACTGTCGACAGCCTCGGAGCCAAGGGAGCAGAGGCGCGAAAACCCCGAGACCCTCCCCGGGGAGATCGCCCAGGCGAAGCCGTGCCTCCACAAGCAAACTCTCCTGCGGCGGTCGGGCGAACCGCAACTGCGGCCCGGCCATCTCCGTTGGTTCATCTTCCACGCGCAACTTGGATCTGCGCAATGACCTCAACAACCGTCTCCACGAGGATGCACGCACCCGCATCGAACGTCGCCGAGAACGCCATCGACGGGAAGATCGGGACGATGACGTCGCCGAGGGCTGCCTCGCCCTCTCCCCCGAGTTTTGCCAGACCACCTGGCCCAGGAAGTTCAAGATCGACGTCCTTCGCTACGATGGTACCACCAACCCCCGAGACTTTCTGCAGCTATACTCGCTGGCTACGGTGGTTGCTGGGGCCGATGAGATCATGATGGCCAACTGGTTCCCTTTGTCCCTGAAGGGAGACGCTCAGTCATGGATCCTCAACCTAGTTGGTGATCCAGTCCTTCCACACCAATGTTCGACACACCCGGATGTGCGAGAAGTTGAGCACTCACCACATCGAGACCACCCGCGAGCTATGGGAGCTCACCGACCGCTGCGCCCGTGCAGAGGAGGGGGTCCGAGTCCCCGGGGAGGAGGAACCCGAGGACAAGGCCGCCCCCGCCAAGAGCAAGAAGCGGGACTCCGGTCCCGACAAGCGCGTCTTCGTCACCGAGCCTCTCCCCAAGAAGGCCAAGCCGGCCTCGACTTCCGAGGGCGATGAAGAACCATGGTGCCACGTCCACCCCGACGGCAACCACCCGCTCAAGGACTGCCGCCAAGTGAACGGCCTCGCCGCGCGTACGCAACATCAAGGTGGCGTGACCGGCCCAGGTGCCTGCTTCAGCTGCGGACTCCACGGGCACTACTCCCGTAACTGCCCCACGGGTCGCCAAGGCGGTGACGACCGGGGGTGGGGACGAGGTGGAGGACACGGGGGCCGCGGAGGAGGGCGCGGTGGCCAAGGAGGACGTGGGCCAAAAAGCATGGAGTTCGCCGACAACGGGGATGCTCCGGCTCCCCAGGTTGGCGGCAACGGGCAATTCCAAGAAGTCAATTGTGTCGTCGGGTGCATTCACGGGGGAGCCTCCCTGCCTCCCTCCAACAGCGCCGGCAAGTGACTCGTCCAGGAGCTGAATGCGATTGCTCCGGCATCGCTAAAGCCCCTGGAGTGGTCTAACCAGGTCATCTCCTTCGACCCGGAAGATCACCCCGACAACACCGTCGGGGTAGGGACCCTACCTATGGTCGTGTCGCCCATCATCCACAACTTCAAGGTCACCAAGATGCTGGTCGACGGAGGCTCCAGCCTCAACCTGCTGACGGCAAAGGTCCTGGCCACTCTGCAAATCCCTTTCTCCCGCCTGCAAGACACCGGCGTGTTCCAAGGTGTGAACGGGAACGTAACACGATCTCTGGGGAAGATCTCTCTTCCGTTCACCTTTGGTGTTCCTGAGAACTTCCGCACCGAGGAGATCGTCTTCGACATCACTGACACGCCGCTTCCTTACAACGGCATTCTCGGTCGACCCGCGTTGGCCAAATTCATGGCCGTCTCCCACTTCGCCGACAACATGATGAAGATCCCAGCGGCTTGCGGCGTGATCAGCACTACTAGGAAAAGGGTTATAGGTGGGTGACATTCTGTGGCGCACCAATTTTCGTGCGCCACCGAAATATGTTTCTGTGGCGCACCGTGCTTGGTGCGCCACAGAAAGTCACATTTCTGTGGCGCACCTGGCCACATGCGCCACAGAAATGTGACTTTCTGTGGCGCACCAAGCACGGTGCGCCACAGAAAGTCATCTGGGGGGACTGGTGAATTTTGGAAAAAAAATTCTGTGGCGCACCTGGATTGGTGCGCGAAAGGTGACATTCTGTGGCGCACCAAGCTTGGTGCGCCACAGAATTTTTTTCTTCGGATCACACACCCCCCCCCCCACGTGGATCGCCTTTTTAGTCTTGTAGGAAGTAAAATAAAATGATAAAAAATTCAATAAATAAAATCCTTTGCGATGTAGTTAGGTATGAGTGTCTAGTAGGTCTAGAAATTTTGAAATATGAATTTTGACCTTTTTTGCAACAAATGAAAAAACAATCTTATAACGGCCATAACTTTTGCATACGACGTCGAAAAAATGCGAATAATACCTTAAAAAAAACTAGAGAAAATTTCGGATTCGATCCCGGTCAGCAATTCACAGAATCCTCAAATTCCAAACCAAAAAAAAGTTATGGCCAACAGAAGAATTTTCCCAGCAAAATCAAAAAAAAATCAAAAAAGGGAAAAAAATTCTGTGGCGCATGTGCCAAGGATGCGCCACAGAATTATTGGGCGGGATTCGAAATTTTGAATCCCGCCAGCCCCCTTCTCCCTCTCTTTTCCCTTTTCTCCTTCTCTCCTCCACTTCTCCCTCCACTTCTCCTCTTCCTTTCTCCTCTTCCCTTCTCCTCTACACTTCTCTCCCCTTCTCCTCCCTCCTCCATCTCTTCTCCTCTCCTCCACATCTTCTCTACTCCTCCTTCACCTCCACCTCCACCTCCACCTCCGGCGACCTCCTCCACAACTCCGGCGACCTCCACAACTCCGGCGACCACCTCCACAACCCCGGCGACCTCAACCTCCGGTGACCTCCTCCTCCACCCCGGCGACCTCCACCTCCGGCGACCTCCTCCACCACCGGCGACGACCTCCTCCACTCCGCACCTCCTCCACTGGCGACCTCCTCCTCCACTCCGGCGACCTCCTCCTCCACCTCCCGCGAACTCCGGCGAACTCCGGCGACCACCATCCTCCACCAACCTCCGGCGACTCCCTCCTCCACCCATCTACTGCCTCCAAAAAAATGAAACGAAACGAAATTCCGGCGACCAGATCTAGATCTGGCCGCCCTTTTTTTTTGAAATTCAAAAAAATTCTGTGGCGCATGGTAAGAGTGGTGCGCCACAGAAATATTTCTGTGGCGCACGGTGGGTGGGTGCGCCATAGAAATATTTCTGTGGCGCACGGAGGAGGTGCGCCACAGAATAAATTTTAGTGGCGAGATTTCTGTGGCGCACCCAACAAATTTGCGGGTGCGCCACAAAATGTCAAAAAGGTGCGCCACTGATAGCCTTTTCCCAAGTAGTGCAGGGTCAAGTCCGACATCGACGACGCCATCTACTGCGTCCAGAGACTGAACCAGACGGTTGCCGCGACGGCGGACACCCGGCAAGACATGCAAGGCGCTAATACTGATGCTACTCTCGGGGGCGCAGGGAACCCTGGGGGCTCGGCACCCGTGGCTTCCAAGAGGGCGCCCTTCCGCGGTGACCCACAGATGACCAAGAAGGTGGCACTCACGAGTGACGGCTCCCGCACCATCACCATCGGTGCTCACATCATCGACAAATAGGAAAGCGCGCTCGTCACCTTCCTTCGGGAAAATTCTGACGTCTTCGCGTGGGAAGCATCAGGTTTACCCAGCGTACCAAGGGAGGTGATCAAGCAGAAGCTAGCGGTAAACACGGACGCCCACCCCGTGAAGCAAGTTCTACGTAAGCAAAGCAAGGAAAAGTTGGAATTCATCGTCTCCGAGACCAACAAGCTACTGGAAGCCGGCGTAATCAAGGTGGTGCCTCATCCCACCTGGGTGGCCAATCCAGTGGTGGTGCCGAAGCCAAACTCCTCCAAGCTGTGACTCTGCGTCGACTTCACAGACCTGAATAAGGCCTGTCCCAAGGACCCTTTCCCTCTGCCGCGCATCGATCCGATCGTGGACTCCACAGCCGGTTGCGAGTCGCTGTGCTTCCTGGATGCCTTCTCCGGGTACCACCAGATCCTGATGGCGGTCGAGGACCAGGAGAAGACGGCCTTCATCACTCCCAAGGGCTGCTACTACTACACCCGGATGCCTTTCGGCCTCCGGAACGCGGGCGCTACCTTCCAGCGCGCGATGCAAGCGTGCCTTGGGACCCAGCTGGGCCGCAACGTTGAAGCCTACATCGACGACATCGTGGTCAAGACGAGGTTCCAGGACTCCCTTGTCCAGGACCTGCACGAGACTTTCGACAACCTCCGCCGGGTCAATTTCAAGCTCAACCACGACAAATGCGTGTTCGGGGACCCGTCTGGCAAGCTGCTGGGTTTCCTTATCTCCCACCGGGGGATCGAGGCGAATCCCGACAAGATCAAGGCCATCGAGCAAATGGAAGCGCCCTGGCGAGTCAAGGATGTGCAGCGCCTCAACGGGTGCATCACTGCACTCAGCCACTTCATCTCCAGGCTGGGAGAGCGGGCTTTGCCGTTCTTCAAGCTGCTCAAGAAGTCGGGCCCCGTGGAGTGGAACCCCGAGACCGAGGAAGCTCTCCAATCACTCAAGAGTTACCTCACCTCACCACCCGTCCTCGTGGCCCCAATGGAGAAGGAGCCCCTGCTCCTATACATCGCGGCCACTAACCAAGTGGTCAGCGCCGTGCTGGTGGCCGAACGCGACACGTCTCCAAAGAAGTCGAGCAAAGGCAAGCGTCCCGAGGACCCGTTCCCGGGGCAATCCAGCAAGAAGGGGCGGCCGGGTGTTCAGGGGTTTGAGGATCCTAGCACCCTGCCCCCTAACGTAAACAACGAGCTGCGCGTTGAAGACAAAGAAACACACTCCGAGGCGACCCAGCCGGGGGCTACTCCGACAATACCCCGGAGCGCCAAGGACGACGAACCCGCTAAAGGACCGGCGACCCGCAAGGTGCAGCAACCCGTCTACTTCGTCAGCTCGGTGCTGCGTGACGCCCGGGAGCGGTATCCCATGATGCAGAAGCTGCTGCTGGCGATCCTCATCGCCTCCCGCAAGATGAGGCCATACTTCGAGGGGCACCCCATCACGGTGGTGTCCAAGTACAACCTAAGGAGTCCCCTGGAGAACCCGCTGGCTACTGGACGCATCTCGGTGTGGGCCATGGAACTCCAGGGCTTCGGCCTCAAGTTCGAGCACACGGACAACATCAAGAGCCAAGCACTGGCTAACTTCACAGCCGAGTGGACCGAGATGGCGATCGATGGCCCGGAGGAGGAAACAAGCCTTCCGGGAAGGAGGATCCCGACACCTGGACCATACACTTCGACGGCTCCTACACCAAGGGGCAAGGAGGTGCCGGGGTCATCCTCACTTCACCAATCGGTGAACGCCTGAAGTACGTCATCCAAATGCACTACCAAGGAAACATCTCCAACAATACGACGGAGTACGAAGGTCTGCTCGCGGGACTTCGTGCTGCTATCGGCCTCGGCATCGGCAAGGTCGTCGTCAAGGGTGACTCTCAGCTAGTCATCAAGCAAGTCAACAAGGAGTACGCCTCTCCTCAGATGGCGCCGTATGTCGAAGAAGTGTGGAAACTCTAGCGGCGCTTCGGTAGCTTCAGAGCTGCTTACGTGCCGCGGGAGGAGAACACCTCTGCAGACGAGCTGTCACAACTGGCGTCCAGGCGAGAACCGGTACCTCCCGGGATCTACATCAAGGTGCTCAAGCGTTCTTCAGTCTCGAGAGACTGAAACCAAGTTCTTCAACGACAACGGGGGCTGGCAACCCTTCTACACCAACAACAAGGGTAGCCAGCCCGGAGGCTCAAGACCCGGCAGTGCCCATGGCCGAAGAAGCTCTGCTTCCTTCTGGTCAAGAGGTACTGCTGGTGGTACGGACTCACCCACCCTGGGCTCAGGACGTTGTCAAGTACATGATGGAGCACACCCTCCCGGAGGACGACCATGAAGCCGAGTGGGTGGCCCGCCGGGCAAAGCTCTATGCCCTGATCGACGGCGAGCTTTACCGGCGGCGCGAGAATGGAGTCAAGCTACGGTGCATATCGCAAGAACAAGGCCGAGAACTGCCGAGGGACATACACGAGGGGATATGCTCAAGTCACATAGCGTCAAGATCCTTGGCGGGGAAGGTTTTCCGCTAGGGATTCTACTGGCCAACGACACTTCATGACGCGGAACAGCTAGTCAAGACCTGTGAAGCCTGCCAGTACTACGCCAACAACACGCACCAACCAGCTCAAGCGCTGCAGCCAATATCAATCTCCTGGCCGTCCGAGGTCTGGGGGCTGGACATCGTCCGCAAGATACCAAAGTCAGTGGGAGGTCACGAATACCTGTTCATGGCAATCGACAAGTTCACAAAGTGGGTGGAAGTGATGCCAGTTCCACGCCAGATGGCCCAGGCCGCCATCAAGTTCATCGAAGGAATCGTCTACCGGTTTGGAGTACCAAACAGAATCATCACCGACAACGGCACTCAGTTTACAAGTAAAGCCTTCCTCAACTTCTGCGAAGAAATGGGCATCAAGGTGTGTTTTTCCTCGGTGTCCTACCCAAGAAGCAACGGACAAGTAGAGCGAGCAAATGTAGAAGTTCTCAAGGGATTGAAGACCAAAGCTTTTAACAAGCTGGAAAACAAAGGAAAGAATTGGATTGAACACCTGCCAAGCGTACTGTGGTCACTCAGGACAACACCAAGCAGAGCCACTAGAGAAACACCATTCTTCCTCGTCTATGGAGCTGAAGCTGTCCTACCATCAGAGCTCAAGTACGGATCACCTCGGGTACTCGCATACGATGAGAACACGCAAGAAGAGCGAAGGATAGATGACATAAACCTGTTGTAAGAGAAAAGGTGTCGGGCCTCCTTACGGTCAGCTCGGTACCAACAAGGGCTCCGTCGATACCACAGTCGTCATGTTCGCTCGCAGGAACTGCAACCCGGGGACATGGTACTCCGCAAGAGGCAAAACCTGGAAGGCCTGAACAAAATGTCATCAAAGTGGGAAGGACCCTTCCGGGTGACACATACCCTGAGACCCGGAACGGTGTACCTGGAGGACGAGCAAGGCCGGCCGGAAGGCAACGCCTGGAACATTGAGAATCTTCGGAAATTCTACCCCTGATTACGAACATGAATCGCAAACATCGGATCCATTAAAGCACACCTGAGGGGCTAGTGTTCTGTAATAGGGTGTAAGAATCGTCGCCAGGAGAATAAAAGATAAGTTATTTCAATTCCCGTGAGCCTCAATTCTTCCACGGAAGCATGTTATCCTTAGCAACCCGTAAGCAGTTGGCTGGTATGTGCCAGTTAGGGCTGGAATTTAAACTCGAAACTCGCGAGCTAAATGAGCAAATCGCAACTCGACTCGACTCGACTCGACTCGCGAGTTAAACGAGCCGAGCCGAGCTTCTCAATTTTTTACTAAACGAGTTCGAGCTAAACGAGCCGAGCTAGCGAGTACTCGTTTAGCTCGTTTAGCTCGCTCAAAAAATAGAAATTGCTGCCTCCTGCTATTCTAATTCAGCCCAACTGGCAATCCTGCCGGCCCAAGCCCATCTAAAGAAGTAGGGTTAGCACACACGCACGCACGCATATTCCCCATTCCCCCTATCTCCTGTCTGAGGTGAGGAGGGCCGCCGGCGGCGCGGCGACGCACAACGCCACAAGGGAACTGACGGGCGGCGGACACGTCCGTCCCTGCCAGACGCCGCTCGTCCCCGTCCCTGCCTCGACTCTCGACGGCCACCGTCCCTGCCGGCTGCCTCTCGTCCTCGTCCCTGTCCTTGCCGCTCGTCCTCGTCCACCGTCCCAGCCGCCTCTAGGTCGGCCTCACCGGCGTCCGTCACAGCTCCGGCGCGCACCACGTCGGGAAGGCCTCCACGCTCTGTCAAGCTTGCAATCGTTCCTACTGCTGCACCAGCTACAGGCCCCCCATCAGTGAGTATTTCAGCTGCAAATCATGCCTATTCCATCAGATTTACATTGTACTGCTACAGATTTAGTAGACAGATTTTAGCAATTGTACAGGCCCCTCCATGCTTTTTAGTAGACAGATTTTAGCAATTGTAGACGGATTGTTAGTTGTATGATTGTATCATATTGTTAGTAGACAGAAAAATAAGGCTTTTTAGTTGAGACAGCAGCTTTCTAGTTGTAAGATGTATCATATTTGAGTGTTTATGTACAGGTTAAAGATGATGATGTTGAGTTAATTCCATTTCCTGAATGTGTGGTGGAGAGTAGCTAGATGAAGATGACAGGTAGGTTGTCTCATCCTGGTATATGCCATTGGAGTCATACATTAAAACAAATACAATCTGATATGTTTCATGTACAGGTAGCTTTGAGTACAAATCTTGATATGTGTTTTTCTTGCTTGTACAGGTACTTGAAGTTGAACTCATGCTTGATGCACAAGTACACGATAGACTGGAGTCTTCACTCTTCAGTTCATCCCTCTAAACTATGGTTGTGGCTAGGCCTGTAGTTCCTACCTGTAGTGTGTCCGTGTGTGGACTTTTGAGATAATGTTATGTACTGGTCTGTTAAGTTAGGCTACTATCCTACTGATTGTGAACCTTGGACTGCTATCATGATATCAAATATATTGTTGTGGTATCATATTGTTTTTGAATATTCATTTTGTAACTGCATCATACATGTCTAAATAATCAGGAAAAATGCATCATTTATACATGTTGTTGGATGACAATTTTTACCGAGCTAAACGAGCAACTCGCGAGCTTAAGCGAGTCGAGCCGAGCTCTATTTTTGAACTCGATTGTTGAACGAGCCGAGCCGAGTTAGCTCGTTTGTTGAGCGAGCTTAAACGAGTCGAGCCGAGCTGGCTCGGCTCGGCTCGAATTCCAGGCCTAGTGCCAGTGGCAGACGGGTAGAAGCGCCGCAAGTGACCTCACGGGCTAGGCACCGCCGCCTGATCATGTCGTGCTGTCGCGGAGAGGGGAATCGGGCAGTGCTGTGGTGAAACGCACCTCACCACAGAAATGTACTACCAACTGTGCTTGCGGCTTGCTTCGGATAACACGCTAGCATGATAGAAAAGAGGGTCCATTCTTTTTCTACTGAAAGTTTGCTGTGTGTAGCTCCTTCCCGGGGCAGGATCGGACGGCGGGACAAAAAAAAGAGGAGCTCGACACCCGAGAAGGACTGAATGGGCTGGAAACGCGACGGAAAAATAGCTAAGTTCCTGCATAAGCATCCTGTATTTAGGCATAACATCTCGCTCGGAGTCAATATACCATCGACCTGCGCATGCTTGACGTTTGATGAGAGCTTTTGCGGGGGTAGGCGACCACCCCGGCGAATAGTCCGTTTCCCTCTGGCCTAGTACCAGTGGACAGTGGCGAAGAACTCCCGGAAGGTATAGTCTGACTTAGGGGGTACATCTATCGTGTAGAGGTAGAGTGCCTTGCACCTAAGCGGCCTCCTCTGAAAACCAGACGGCGCGTTAGTGCAAAGGAAGATTTGGGAAATGACCCCGGGAGTTGAGTCTAGGGTTGCATACATCCGAATTTACATTTTGAATTACATTTTTGAATTTACATTCGTTTGTGCAACTACTAGACCCTGTGCTACTAATGCCAGCTTGGAGCTAGCGCTCCTTGCTGCGCACCCTTACTTTATTCACGCCTAACGGGGGACCCTTCAATTCCCGGGGACGCCTGGGAGGAGAGCGAGAACCCGGAAGGACTCTTTTAGGCGTCTCCTAGCTGTCTGGTGCGTCCGGGCGCCAGGCAGTGGAGCAGGGAGGCCACCTCGGCCGCCACCTCGCTCATGGCGTTGTCGTCCGCCTGCGACAGGGGACAAGTTCGGTCAGGGTCTTGACCAGGCCCAAGAGGAGCGAAGGGCCGAGAAAAGTGCAACACTGACCTGTTCGATGGCGTCGAACTCCTCCCAGAGCTGGGATGCCTCCAGGATCCCCGTGGTCTTCTCCTTCAAGGCCGCCAGAAGCTGGGCTCCCCAGAGCGCACGCACCAGGGCTTCCTCTTGAGCCGCGGGACCAGAGATTGTCGCCAAGCGCGAAACCCCCATAGCGAGGGCCAGCCGCGACATCGCCTCATCCTCTCCAGCGGCACGGGCCCCAGTCCCCCTGGGAGCCTCCACCGCACCCCGGTGCATGGACGCCGCCGTCGACGTCCCTGAGAAAGACATTCCTACCTCCTCCGACATGGCCTTGTGGTCTGTGAAGGAGCGTGGAGAACAAGAGGCGAAAGGAAGCAAGACTAAGGATTGTCGAGGAGCTGGGGGCTAGAGAGCCTTTTATAGGCCCTCTGTTCCCCACTAGCCCCTCTGACAGTTCAGCTGGCGCAGCAATCAAGAGCGAGTTTTGCAAAAAACCGTCACCGTTCACACCTATTCAGTTTGAAGGCCAAGCGGCAGCGAGAGTACAAGTTTTCGTCATCCAAAGATCTATAGTGGGGGCTACTTTATACAAGGAAAAGTGGGCTCCGACGCAAGCAAGGAGCATCCCCGCACCTCGGAAGGCGCTACTTCCAGAAGTACATCGAGGAGGCCGCCAAGAAGGAGGTGAAGGACATCTTCGAGGGGGGCCACCGCGTTGCCTTCACGCCTTCAGGGAAGCGGGCTCCTCTCGGACTTGATGCTGAGGGAGTCCTCTTCATCTTCATCATCGTCCTCCTCGTCGTAGCAGCTGCTGCAACTGCTGTTGTCACTCTCCATGCAGCAGTCCTCGCGTCCACCGTAGGCGTGGAAGATCTTCACGGAGAGCGTCTCGTCCCCGTCGTACTCGAACGATAGGTACTGCCCCCGGGTAAGGTGACGGGAAAGTGCGAACGCTTTCCACCCCTTCCCCAGGAGCATAGAGCCGTCAGCGGTGTACTCCGCTTCGACCCAGGAGGGGCCGTTGGGGCAGCCCTCCACCTGCAGCCAGTAGCCGGTGGGCCAGTCGTCGTCCGTGTCCACCGCCGCCGCGAAGGAGTCCGGCAGATGAAGACGGCTGCGCAGTCTTCTGTCCAGATCTACGACGAACTCAAATGGAGGGAAGCCGGTATGGGTCGTCCTCCGCGAGGGAGGACTCGGTGATCCTCCCGCTCCGCGACCTGCACGGCCTCGGCTTCCACGACCGCGGCCACCGCCGCGACCGCGCACAGCTCGGCCTCGTGGGGCAGCTCCTCCACGGCTGCTGGACGCCATCTCTGCCCCCACCGAGGACAAACGCGAGCGACCAGCTCCCTTCTTAGCCCCGGCCATCGGCGCGCTCTGAGGAGAGTGGGGTTGAGGAAGGAATGAAGACGATTGAAGATCCTGAGGGGTATCCCTGCCTTTTAAGGAGGCTCGGGTGCGCCTTCAGCGGCTGTCGCCTCGCATTCTCCGTTTCCGAGAATCGAGGAGACTAGCGCAATTACTTCACCGAGTGGATAACTCCAAGGCCTCGCCACCTGGCGGGTGTAGCAGGACGTTCAAGACCTGACGCCGGGGACCCACTTTGACTATTTTGGTCATAGCCCCGGTGGCAGAAGGGCGTGGCCACCGGGACTATGCCCGGGGGCTACTGTCGCAACAGTGGAACATGGGGTTCCCCTGATGCGGTCAAAATGGGTCCACCGCACGTGGGCCCACCAAGAAGACACTCAAGGCCATGGTACAAGACTGGCAGATGGGCCCCCCATCTGCGCCTCGGCGTCCCGAAGCACACGGCATCGACAAACAAGGCAAGAGATCCGGGAACCCTCCGAGGCCCCCCTCTACCCGGAAGCAAGCACGGAGGTCTCGGGGACCTCGGCGCCCGGCAGGAGGCCAGGCTCATCCCCGGGAACCAACCTCCAGCGCGCAAAGCGGATAAGCTTGCCAGCTCCGGCTGGAAGCTCCTAGAAGACTTGGGTGCCAAGAAGATGGAGGCGCCAAAGGAGGACGGAGGCGGAAAAGCTGTCAGAACCTGCCCGCTCTCCCTGAAAAAGGTGGGTGGACTCACCTGCCCCCTCTGAGAAGAATACTTGGACGAGAAGAGGCCACGTCGCCTCCTAAGGAGAACCCGGAGGGGTTTTCCCGCCAAAACCCCTCTGGCCCCAAGGGTGCACCTGTGGTATCCCCTTAGCCTATAAAAGGAGGGCCGAGGCACCAAAGGGAAGGAGAAGGAACAGACACGCAAGTTGGAGGCTAGGCTAGGTAGCGCACAAGTCCACAGTTAGCTTAGGCGAGAGGTGATCTCCTCCGGGCCAGGATCTGCTTGTCTTCAACCTCTAGCCGACACCTCCCGGGTTCCCGCCCGCGACCACCATAGTAAAGATACACCATGACATACCTCTCAATCCAGACATGCAGGAGTAGGGCTGTTAGCCTCCGGGCGGCCTGAACCTGGGTAAACTCCTTGTGTCTCTGTGATGCTTGCTAGCACGTAGATCTCGAGCGTATACGAAGTCCCCGGGTAGAAGATGTTCCTCAGCCTCCTTCGCGCCCCATACCGAACCTAAAAAGGGGGTATCCTTTACTCCCGGTGTCCGTGATCCAAGACACGACATAATGGTATTTGATAAACCTAATTATACGATATGTAGATGGATGAACGGCAGCGATGGATGTTCGGCGACCGACGCAGTCCCGATTTTATTGCAGGCCTGCATAAATTTCTCGTTGTGGCTGAGGCAAACAAAGAGGATGGTTTTATGCCTTGTCCATGTGTGGACTGTCGGAACGTCAAGGAGCACTCTTCCTCGAGAACCCTTCAAGGCCACCTGCTTCGGAGAGGTTTCATGCCCAGCTATAATTGTTGGACCAAGCACGGAGAAAGAGGGGTTATGATGGAAGACAATGAAGAAGAAGAGGATGATGACAATTATCCTATGTTCCCTGAAGAATACAGTGATACTGCGATGGAAGACAATGAAGAAGAAGGAGGTGGAGAACAACGGGCATCAGATAAGCCCGCTGATGGTCTTGGTCAGGTCATTTCTGATGCAAAGCGAGAATGCGATACAGAAAAAGAGAAGCTGAAGTTGGATGCCATGCTAGAGGACCACAAAAAGTTGCTGTACCGAAATTGCGAAGATGGCAGCACAAAGCTCGGTACCACACTGGAATTGCTGAAATGGAAGGCAGAGACTGGTTTATCTGACAAGGGATTTGAGAAGTTCTAAAAATAATGAAGCCGAAGCTTCCAAAGGATAACGAATTGCCCGAGACTACGTACGAAGCGAAGAAGGCTATCTGCCCTCTAGGATTAGATGTGCAGAAGATACATGCATGCATCAATGACTGCATCCTCTAGCGCGATGAGGAGTACGAGAATATGGATGAATGCCCGGTATGCACTGCACTGCGGTACAAAATCAGACAAGATGACCCTGGTGATGTTGAGGGCGATGACGAGCCCCCCAGGAAGAGGATTCCTGCTAAGGTTATGTGGTATGCTCCTGTAATACCACGGTTGAAACTTTTTTTCAGAAACAAAGAGCATGCCAGGCTGTTGCGATGGCACAAAGAAGAGCGCAAGAAAGACGGGAAGTTGAGACACCCCGCCGATGGGTCGCAGTGGAGAAAAATTGAGAGAGAGTTCTCGGACTTTGCAGGTGATGCAAGGAACTTATGGTTTGGTCCAAGTACAGACGACATGAATCCTTTTGGGGAGCAGAGCTGCAGTCACAGCACCTGGCCCGCGACTTTATGTATCTACAACCTTCCTCCTTGGTTGTGCATGAAGCGGAAGTTCATTATGATGCCAGTGCTCATCCAAGGCCCGAAGCAACCCGGCAACGACATTGATGTGTACCTAAGGCCATTGGTTGATGAACTTTTGCAGTTGTGGGCCAAACCAGGTGTACGTGTGTGGGATGAGCACAAACAGCTGGAATTTGACCTACGAACGTTGTTGTTCGTAACCATCAATGATTGGCCTGCTCTTAGTAACATTTCAGGACAGTCAGACAAGGGATACAATGCATGCACGCACTGTTTAGATAAGACTAAAGGTACATATTTGAAAAAATGTAATAAGGTTGAGTACCTGGGGTGTCGTCAATTTCTTACAACCAGTCATCCCGTAAGAAAGAAAGGCAAGCATTTCAAAGGTGAGGCAGATCACCGGAAGAAGCCTAACCTCCCTGATGGTGATGCTATATTTGGTATGGTCAAGGACACAGAAGTAATCTTTGGAAAGGGTCCTGGCGGTCAATCTGTTCCGAAAGACGTCGCTACCGGACACGCGCCCATGTGGAAGAAGAAATCTATATTTTGGGAGCTACCCTATTGGAAAGTCCTAGAGGTCCGGTCTTCAATCGACGTGATGCACGTGACGAAAAATCTTTGCGTGAACCTGCTAGGCTTCCTGGGCGTGTATGGAAATACAAAAGATAGACCAGAAGCACGGGAGGACCAGCAACGTATGAAAGACCCATACAACAAGCATACGGATAAAGGGCGTCAAAGCAGCTACGCTCTTACCAAAGCAGAGAAGGACATCTTTTTAGAATGCCTGAGCAGTTTTTTCATCCAAAGGTCCCGGCTGGCTTCTCATCAAATATAAAGGGAATAATAAATATGGCAGATAAAAAATTCCAAAACCTGAAGTCTCATGATTGCCACGTGATTATGACGCAGTTGCTTCCGGTTGCATTAAGGGGGCTTCTACGGGAAAATGTTCGAGTACCCATTGTGAAGCTCTGTGCATTCCTCAATGCAATATCTCAGAAGGTAATCGATCAAGAAAGTCTGCCAAGGTTACAGAGGGATGTGGTCCAATGTCTTGTTAGTTTTGAGTTTGTGTTCCCCCATCCTTCTTCAATATTATGACGCATCTCCTGGTTCACCTAGTCGAAGAGATTGCCATTCTCGGTCCTGTATTTCTACACAATATGTTCCCCTTTGAGAGTTTCATGGGAGTCTTAAAGAAATATGTTCATAACCGTGCTAGGCCAGAAGGAAGCATCTCCAAGGGCTATGGAACAAAGGAGGTCATTGAGTTCTGTGTTGACTTTATTTTTGACCTTAAGCCGATTGGTATTCCTGAATCGCGGCATGAGGGGAGACTTAGTGGAAAAGGCACGCTAGGAAAGAAAGCAATGATATGTAGGGACGGGCATTCTTTCACTCAGGCACACTACACCGTTCTACAAAGTTCCACCTTCGTGGCTCCGTATATCGAGGTACACAAGAATAGTGTAAGCTCCAAAAACCCGGGGAAGCCTGACTCCTGGATTAAAGAAAAACACATGGAGACTTTCGGCAGTTGATTGCGATTACATCTAATGAATGACACCACTGTTGGAGATCAGCTCTACTTGTTGGCTGTGTCACCATCTTCGACTATATTGAATTTCCAAGGGTACGAGATAAATGGGAATATATTTTACACGATCGCCCAAGATAAAAAGAGTAACAACCAAAACAGTGGTGTCCGCTTTGATGCAACAGACGAGAATGGGCAAAAGGACACATACTATGGTTACATAGAGGAGATATGTGAACTTGACTATGGACCTACTTTTAAGGTCCCTTTGTTTCGGGGCAGTTGGGTCAACATGAATGTAGAAGGGGTAAAGGTAGACCAGCTGTATGGAATGACAACAGTGGATCTCAAGAATCTTGCTTACAGAGACGAACCATTCGTCCTAGCCAATGATGTGGCTCAGATTTTCTATGTGAAGGACATGTCCTCCAGACCAAAAAATAGAAAAAATAAGCAAAGTAATACATCACACGATGAGCCAAAGCGTAACATAGTTCTTTCAGGGAAAAGAAACATCGTGGGAGTCGAGGACAAGACAGACATGTCAGCAGATTATGATAAGTTTGATGAAATTCCACCCTTCACAGTGAAAACTGACCCAAGCATCCCATTACATAATGAAGATGCTCCATGGTTACGGCCGAAGAAGCGATCATAGCGATCATAAGCAAGGCACATACGCTAGATGGGGATGTTGGTTATGTGTAATAATATGTTAAACAATTTATGTAAGAGTGTTATCAAACTTGGCACACAATGTGCTGTTCCTTTTGGTACCACTTGGTTCTAAAGAAAATGCATTAAACCTTTTATGTAACTATGTTCTGAAAACTCAGAAGAAGATGGAACAAAACACAAAGGTTCCCCTGCATACAGCCCGACATACAGTTCTAAAGGATATATGCAGGGAATCCGAATGATTTGTATTCGGTCGATTAACTGATGGATTTCTAGATAGAACAAAACACACGGTTTCACCTGCATACAGTCCTATGGTGGCTAGAGAGTGCCCGCATATCAAATGCACCGTGGGACGTATGCAGGGAATCCGAATGATTTGTATTCGGTCGATGAACTGAAGGATTTCTAGATAGAACCCTCTTAGCACTGAGAGAACGCTTATATGCCGAGCCCCTCGAAGATGTCATAGGTCACCGCCCAATGACATCTTCGAGAAGCTCGTGCATATAGAGGAGTCCTCTGTCATCTCTTTCTGCTATTGCCGTGCTCTTGTTCTTCCTCTTCCTCCTCATGGAGGGTACTTATATAGGGCAACTCTTCACTTTTTTAGTCCCGGTTGGTAGCTGGAACCGGGACTAAAGGAGCGTTGATATGTGTGCCTTATCTTCACCTTTATAGTACTAGTTGGTAGCTGGAACCGGGACTAAAGGAGCGTCGAAAGAAACACACCTCTGATCTAACGGCTCACAAGTGCTCGAAGGAAACACACGTCTGATCCAACTGCTCACAAGCGCTCGAAGGAAACACACTATCCGTGTGCTTCTTCCCGCGCTCGAAAGAAACACACCTCTAATCCAACGGCTCACAAGCGCTCGAAGGAAACACACCTCTGATCCAATGGCTCACAAGCGCTCGAAGGAAACACACGATCCGTGCGCTTCTTCCCGTGCTTTCCACCGCTTCCCGCCTTCGTCTTCCCGCCATTTCTCACTATATATATGTAGGCTTGGCCACCATTGCAATATCACATCGAAACTCATATATGCAACCTCATCACTCTCTCATGGCTTCCATCGTACCCACTCTAACCTACCCTGAGGGGGAGGCGCTTTGCGCCTCGAACTACCCCTGCCCGCCCGGCTACCGCGTCCCGTCGGCTGGTGGCTGAGCGCAGGAGGCGTGCCGGTCCCTCCTGTCCCTCAAGGTTTGGCGCGCCGGGCGGCCATCACGAACCACTACTACCTCAAGCTCACGCCGGAGCAGCAGATGGATCCCCGCTGGCATCCGACTATCGTCCAACTTGGGACGCCTTCTTCATCAATCGGCGTGAGAGGGGCGCTCGCCAGGTACAAGGAGGACGGTCCGCCTCCTCCGAACTTCAACGAGGCCGGCCATCGGCTGTGGTGGGGTGGCCGGACTCTCAAGAGCATCATGGACTACATCACGGCCGGCGATAACCCCCGCCTGCGCTACCCTCACATCCAGTCGAGGCGTGCTCACCCGTCGAGGTTGGAGCCACAAGCGCCGTCCGATGATAGCGACGACGACGACTACGAGGACGAGTATTATAGTCCTAGGCTGGAGTATGACTAAGATTGTTAGGACAAATGTGTAGCGCCCCGACCCCGGAATTATACAAAGAGGCTATGTAACCCACAGGCTATGCTACACAATCGAAGGGCATGGAGTTACCGCTCCCACGCAACACCCTCGATCATGCCATAAACTCTGGCATAGCTATCAATGTATAATAAAGAGATCAAGACTTGTGGAACAACTGGCACATCACAGACTCTACGACAGAAAGATCATATAGCAACTCATATAGCGAGAAAGATACAAAATACACACAAAAGGAGTCACAGACCCAATAGTACATCAAGCGGAAGCAAAGTAGTTGTCTAGTGATGCATCCAAAATGCATCCACTTTTCCAATCACTTTGCCTCATAATTTGCTCCGGGATCCTTCCATATTTGAATAAAACTACTGTTTCTGCTATTTTTAGCAAAGTCTCTCCCCTGGCTATTTTGCCGGAAATAAAATCGGGGAAAAATACCACGTCACTTTTTATGGAAAAGAAGCTCATTGGACAAAAGATGGACACGAGGGGGTGCCGGAGGGCCAAAAGGGGTGGCCCCACGCGGCCTGGTACTGTAGCCGCGTGGGCCCCCCAAAAAGGGCCTCGGGCACCGTCTCGCCTCTGGTCTCGATGTACGCCTTCATATATGAGAAAAAATGCTTGCCCTAGGAGGAGGGGAGCTTTCGCGAAACACACTGCCGCCACCATCACTTCTTCATTTAGGGGACAGATCGATCCAGGAATTTCTCCTCCGGTGAGGGATCCGGAGGCCGTCTTCACCGCCATCATCACCGCCTTCATCTCCTTCGACATGAGCTCCCTCACCATCACCATGTGTGAGTAGTTTGCTGTAGGCATGTGAGGTGGATGGGGATTGGATGAGATTGACCAATGTAATGCTACCCGTGTTCGATAATCTTAGGGTTATCTTGAGGATGCTTTTGTATTGTGTTGGTGCACTTATGCTATGTTTAATGCTTGCTACTAGGGCCCGAGTGGCATGATTTCAGTACTGAACCTATTTGCTTCATCATATAATTGAGTTTGGAATTTACCTGCAAAGTGTATCACCTGCTATTATGTTGAACCTGCGAACCCTAAAAGTGACGTTTAGGGAAAACAAGGGGGATATGTTCTAGTTTGAGGATCCTATGTGTTCACGGAGTGTTAATGCATTGTCCCGGTCTACCACGAAAGGGTAGACCTTAATTACCTATAGTTTCCAAGTTGGCCCCGGTGAAATGGGCAGGGTAGGGCAATAGATGTTGTTCAAATTTTCTTTGTTAGTGTGCCACAGCTATTTAAGGAACACATACCCACATGTATTGGAGTTAGAGAAAAGCCCCAATTGCGAGCTTTACTTTATTATATGATCAGTCTCATTCATGCAACGCCCCACTGTCACCTCATGCCTACGTTTTAAATCTCTGAGTTACACTTTCACTTTTCGGTGAAAACTGGGAAACCCTTGTTACTATTGATGTTTTATTTCTGCTCGCTTGAATCCTTTACTGCCATCACGATTACTGCTACAAGTTATTGATATACAGGTGTGGTTGAGAGTGACGCCTCAATTACTAAGGTCTTATTGATATTCTTGTGTTCCCATCGTGTCGAACTATAAATTTGGGTAATACTTCCCAACGAAGACTTCAGTGATCCCCTATACTCGTGGGCATCAAGACGTTTTCTGGCGCCGTTGCCGGGGAGCCTAGCTTTATTGGTAAGACAACTTGATATCATTTATTTGCTGCATTTGCTTGTTTCTAACCATGGGAAAGGAAAAGGACACTCCTAAGGAAGTGAGGCCTTCCACTACTCGAGGAGGTAAGGACTTGCTAAGTAGGAAAAACTTTTCACCTGATGTTGCATCTGCTGTTGTTCCTAAGAAAAAGGGAAAAATTGTTTCTAGTTCACCATTGTCTAAAATGTCTACAAGTAATGAAGTGATTTAACATGTGGTAACGTAGACAAAGAAGTGGCACTTGAAACACCTGAAATTCCTGAAATATCTGAATTAACTGAAACACCTGAGAATCCTGAATCTTCTATTAAAAATATGGAATCTGAACTAGAAGATAGGGAATATTGTGATGATATGGAATCTCCTTCTGAGAAAGAGGATGCTATTATTAAATCTTTCATGAGTCCAGATCTATTATATTATTAAGACAACAAACAATCAACGGTGAAGATTGAACGCTCTAAAGCTAAGATTACTCAATGGCTTAGATTCACCCTCATCCCACGGCACGTTATGGCTTAGATTCACCCTCATCCACGTCACGTACGCTTGATTGATCGTTGGCAATCTTTGAAACGAGACGTATACAAGTTGGAGTCCAGGAACAAAACTATTGCCTCATGGATTTACATGACACGGAGAAGCATCCGTAGCACGCACGTCTACACGTTTTAGACCCTAAAACCTCGACGTCGCAGCCTCAATCCGAGCATCGATATTGAGAGCTTATGTGACGCCGCCATGACCTCGATCCCATGAAGCAGCTCGGCGGGCGGCGGATCGATGGCACGGCAGCGATGCATGCAGCAGGGCGGCGGATCGACGGCACGTATAGCACCGATGCTTCCACCTAGCGAGACTCCTCATCGGCGAGCCGCCGCCTCGCGGACGAAGCAAGCAAACGACATCGCGCAAGAAGCATGCGTCGATGGAAACTGCAACTCGGTGTCTACCTCGCATGTATCCCGGGATTTCTAGATAGCACTCTATCGCCCATGTACAGATCGGTTTCCGATTTGATGTCTAGCCACCATTACGTGCTGATGATTAGTCTCACTCGGTTTTGCTTTTTTTTTCAGCACAAATTCTGAGCGCAGAAACTCCACCATCGGGGCTGCCTGACTGCATATGGCCCTGGCGCTTACATTGATTCCAGCATGCACGTATCTAGGTATCCTCGCCCCCCCAGGTATTATATTTTTGTTGCTCACTGGTGAATATTTTAGGAGGACAGATCCACTCATTGTTTCTTATATAATCAACTAGCAGGGTGGCCCGCGCATTTGCGCGGCTAGATTTACCATCATATTTAGTTCAATTTAGTTTTGATAATATTTTATAATCGGTAAGATATATATTTGATATGTCATTGGAGTGCGTTCTTTTATGTACTGGTCAACTTGATTATTATTTTGTGAGCATGATGCAGTGTGTGTGGGCGCGCATCTGTACGACTTGCTACTTATCGAGAAAATGTATTATCATGCCTCACATCAGTCTTATATATTCTGTTGACCTTTTTGTTTGTTTATGTGTGTTATGGTGTGTGTGCATCTATGATGTTGTACTTTTGTTTTCTAAAAGAATGTATTGTATATAAACTTTCGGTATTTATATAACCTAATGCCACTTGACATTCAACAATATGAATTTCTCATTCCATCACATAATAAAACCCCAATCCTATATCTCAGGACCAACAGTTCGTGGAGTGTCCAAATAGTATTGTTGAGACATCCTAAATTTTATTTTAATCCCAAATGTACATCCCTACTGGTCAGCGTGAGGCAACCCAGCAACATTGCCTCATGTGAAGCAATTTATGTCGCAAAACATATTCATGGGTATCCAGATTTGCACCAATGACATCAGAAATTTATGGCCCTAAAATAATATGAGTATACATTCTTTTGTAGCTAGACATTAGCCTCTTAAATCAATATATTAGTTCTATTGGAATAGTAGAAATCATGTCAATATTATTTGACCTGCCATTGGATACTACATGTGAGTTGAGCTAACAGTAAGTACTACGTGATATAGGATTAAATCTTCGCCTACATGGTAAGCAAATTTTTGATGTGATGCGACTCTTCCTTTATCACCAATAAATATTTAATTCTTAATATATGTTTAATGATATTCTTGAATGCACATTTACTTGATATTTGAATTTTTTATCTTGCAGATATCTGATATTTACGGGTCGCTTAGTAGTGTTACCGTTGGATTTGCTGCCTCAATCTTGGTCAGGAATCCAACGACATCGGCAAATTTAAAGATAAATATGACATGGAGTTTATAAATATACAACTATGATCGTACCTGAGCATTGTTGATACTTATGTACGTGTTCTTGCAGTGCATCGATCCTTAGAAATTTCAGTATAGCCACATCAAAATTATATGATGATCCTTTCATCTCCTTATCCCTTGTACCACACAAAATAATTCTAAATCTCATCACTTGCCAAGCGATATTTGCAGATTTGTACAACTTTAGCCAAATACATATAGTGCATTCTTGTTAATCTTTCATCTGTAGTAGCATGAACTGTATACACCTTCATAGCTGAATATTTTTATTAATAGTTTAATAATAAACGAATGATCAAACGAAATATCCTCGCTCCATTCACTTTAATGTTGCCTGCTTTTCATCGTATGGTCATCTGTCAATTTCTTCCGAGTCATGTACTTATGATGTTTTCCTTACACTACAAAATAAAATGTGGCTGTTTTTTATATATTACTTGAGAAAATACACATGAGTTTTGATCAGAAATCAGAAAATACACAACAAAAAATATTGCTAATACATAAGCTGTCGATACTTGTTGAGATGGAATATCCAAGCACACATGCATGTAAGCACATGGATATTACTCTTTTTTTAACTGTACTCTTGAGGTTTATGGAGCAGTTGATATCCACCTTCTATAGGCGCCGTGACTCCGTGGGATCATAATAGATGTGTTGCGCCGTGAATTCAATCTGCCGGGCTTCCCAACGTCGTGCCGAGCGTGACGAACTCGTCCTGGATGTGTAAAACACACTCTCACTCAATCTGAAAATAACTTTCTGTGTAGAATGACCCAATTGGGTTCTCCAGATGAAATAATTAAATCCATATCAAGTATCTGAACTTGCTTCATTCCCGTGCAAAGCATGGCCCTCCCTTTTCTCGGATTTGAACTAATCATAATGATCACATACCTGAAACAAAAGTGAAAAATTGTATATTAGTTTCCGCAGTTAAAACATATGTGCTTTTATCTGAAAACTCTCACCTTGGCATTCGTATCAAACACTCAACTACCAGAAGCCCCAAACAGACAGCAAAAAAAAAAGCACAAACGAATTACTGAATTCCCAACAAATATCAATATAGATTTGTGTGAATACTTGGTTGTCAAAACTGCACCAGCCTCCCTGCTTTTAGATCAAGCCAACACACGGAAAGAATAGACAGCATAGCTATATGTAGGTGCTCTATTTGCTTTTGCACTGAGACTGTTGGCGTGCAACGGTAAACAATTTGCACAGAATGGGGAAGACGCCGGGAGGAAGAGAACCGGAGGCGTCATAGCGGCCAGGGATAGAGAGGAGAACATATACTGACTTGCAGCACGTATATTTTGATCATGCTCATGTTCGTCTAGCACATCAACAATCTTGATTTCAACGTGTCCTATCCTGCTCTCGCGGCTACTTGCTCATGGGGTGGCGATGAATTCCATAGGACTGAAGGAGTGCACTATGTTTACGAAGAGTAGCTGTGACTCACGTGAAACGACTGAGTCAGGGCACCGTCGCCGGACATGGACGTCATCTTCCTCCTATTATCCTTACACGACCTGGCTATGCGCCGGGCTTATACTTGGTCGGATCTCGGATTTGTTTCTCGCGTGCTTCCGACCAGCTGGGGGTCACGGCGTCGTCACGTTATCCGAGCTCTCTGCGTGCTTCCAATCAGCTTGGCTTCATGGCGTCGTCGCGTGTGTCAGCTCTCGATCGATGGTCGGACGTGCGTGTAGCTTAGCACCTTAACCGGTATGGAGACGCGTCCGTCAGCTGGTATCCATGCAGATCCATATTCGTACCATGAAATCGATCAGGCAATGGTTTTGTATCCCGGACTTGCATTAATCAATCAGACTCCAGCTTGTATAAGTCTCCGTTTGATATTGCAAGAGATCGATAAGGCTTGTATACTTGCCGTGGATGAATGTGACACCTCTCGCCGTGTTCTTCTAAACTTTATTTGCACGTGTTGGCTATACGTGGATCTGTTACTTCCTTGTATATGTGCTTGTACGTGATTTAGAAATCTCCACCGTCGGTACATCTTAGTTTTAAGGTGACAAATCTCTACCGTTGGTTGTCTTGTGTTTTAATAATTATAGATAGATTCCTGGAGCTGATCCAACAATAGAAAGGTATGATCCCATCTACTAGCATGTTATATTCTGACACATATTTTATCTCACGATTTTTTATTTAGAAGAGGAGGACGTGCAGCCAATCTTTGAGAAGATTTGGAGGCCGACGCCATATGTGAGGCTGCCGTGAGAAAGACTGTGGCGGACTGGTGATGCAGCTGTTCAGTTCCTCGACACCTTAGAACTCTCTACGCCCAATCACCACGCAAGAATCTATGTAGTCTCAAGTTTTTGGCTCTAGATATAACTTCACCTGCACTCGATGCATCCACAGGCTATACTGGTGCTCGATTGGTGTCATGTGTTTCACTTCATAATTAAGACGAAGCATGGAGGTCAGCAACATACTAATCACGTTTTTTACTCTCCCCTTAAGTCTGCGTAGAGGTTTTGTTGTGATTGCTTCAGTGTTTCTATTGGTTGTTAGGCCAAACTATCTAACACAACGAGGTAATATTTGTTTATGCCTTGCTTATTGCTAGCATTTTATGTTAGCCATAATGGCTTTATTTGAATTTCTCAATGACATGCATCTGAAAAGCGCTCAAAATAATACTGCATTTTTTCTTTATGCTTTTTGTTGGCATCTAAAGTTTACTTGGGATTTGTTTAGTTGTGACTTCTCGGTCCGGAATGGAGTTTTCTGCATGCGGGAACGGACGAATATATTTGTAGTCTGAAGCATGAAATAAAATATGGTATGTGTCTTATTTTTAGATAAATATAGTACATATATATCCTCTCTTTTTTCCGCATCGATATGTGCTATGAATTTTGGTATGCTATATTAGATATGTCTCCACACACTCCAGTCTCATACTTTCAGAGCACAACATAAGAATTGTGACGGCTATGTGCATGACTGACGCTTTTACTGTGTGGTTTACCAAATACGTGCTGGATCAGATATATTATAGCCCTCAAATCGTACTGTATCTAACACAGGAGTTAATATTGTTGATACCTTGCTTATTGCTAGCAGTCTATGTTAGCCATAATGGCTTATTGAAATATCTCAGTGCCATGTATCTGAAAAGCCCTCAAAATAGTAATGCATTATTTCTTTATATTTTTTGTTTGCATCTAGATTTTTACTGCATTCTGAACTGAGAAGTCACAACATTAGCATTGTGACGGTTGTGTGCATGGCTGAGAGCTTTTATTCTGTGATTTACCAAATAATGTGTCTTCAGTTATATAACACCAATTTGTGAGCTCCTCCATGTCCTGCTGCTTTGAGAGATTCACCCACATCTGGATTAACATCATGTATGAATTGTTTACGGGAAAAAATGACGATATTAGAATAACAAAAATGGGTACATAGATGTATTTTTTTTAAATGCGACTATGGGGAAGATGCATCTTAACCCCACATAAATCCAAAGTCAAACTCTAAGTCAAAAGAAATTGNCACTTGGACTTGAGTGTTGATCAACCCGCACTTAACCTTGATCAACATATAATCTTCTTCCCTTAGCCTTGACTCCAACATATGGAGATCAAGCAATGCATATAGACACAACCTACAAGTAGCTCAATGCAAACATTAGTCCATAGAGATTGTCATTAATTACTAAAACCACACATGGGGTAACCATGCTCTTTAAATGTGTCCTCCGTTGATGCTAGATGCACCACCGGAGCGAGGATAAGGCAGTATTCTGACTTTTGAACGTAGTCGCCGCCTCACCATCCAAAAAAAAACTGCAAAATAGGCTAAATAAAGAACGAGAAACCTCTCCCGCCAGCGAGGGGCCGTGGTCTGCCACACCTCCACTCCAAGGCCCCAAGGCCACTGAAGGTGGAGCGGACCGGCGACGTCGCTGGCGAGGGGGATGGAACCCTAGATGGGTTTTACCAGACTCCCAATCGCCTCTCGTGTGGGAGGCTCTTGTAAAAAATGGGCATTGGCACCTCACCAGACATAAGCAGGACAAGTTGCATGAATGTGGTAGGGACCAATGATGCTCAGTGTGAATGCTTTACAAAAACATCTCGAGAGTCGTGACACAAACAGTTACATGATTGACCTTGTGGGTATCATCATATAGTTGTCCTATCCAACCTAATTAATTGAGTGAATTCCACTTTTTACCCTCAGTTTGTAATTTTATGACACGAGTTACCCATTTAATTTTTTGTGCCATATTTTACCCTGTACTTGTAACAATGTGCCAATTTTTACCCTCTTTAACCATTTGTCCCCATGAACGATGAATCCCACCAATGATCCTACGTGGACGATGAATTACCAAGCCAGCTGGAATGCGTAAATTAAATTTTTGTTTCCTTTGCTACTCAGCCGACTAAACCCAACCCTTACCCAGATCCAAATCCAGCCTGCAAACACATGTTGCACTAATATTATTTGACTTACCGGCCAGACCGATACGACCGCACATACGAAACGGAGGCATACGCTTTTTATCGATTCCCCATCCTTTTTCTAGAGTTAAGCAATGTCGACGAGTGGAGATAGCGGCGGAGGACGCGAGTGTAAGTATGAGGAGTTGCGGAAACAGTGAGAGGTGCGAGCACAAATATAAGGAGCTACAGATCTGGGTGAGGCCTGGATTTGATCGACTGATGCAGATTTGGGTGAGACCTAGATTTGATCGGCTGAATTAATTAGCGAAGGAAACAAACATTTAATTTACGTCTCCCTGCTGGCTTGGTGATTCAACGACATGTAGGATCGTTGGCGAGTCCAATCTGTTAGGAACGAGGACAAATAGTTAAAGAGGATAAATGTTGACACATTGTTACGAGTACATGGTAAAATATGGCACAAAAAAATAAATAGGGTAACTCATGTCGCAAAATCACAAACTGCGGGTAAAAAGTGGAATTCACTCTAATTAATTTAAGATGGAATAACATGTTATCATGTTAGTTCAGTCGAGCTAGCAGGCAATGTATAAGCTATTTCCTCTGATCCCAAAAATCTGTCGTAAGCATCGTATAAACTTGAGCAAGCTTACCTATTTGCTCCCGACACTTATTACAGACCGGAGGGAGTAGCTATTTCCTTCGGGTTCGAAGATACATGCAGGATGCATCGTAGGGTACCAAATCTTGCAGATGATATGACGTTGAGTCCTGATACAGGGTACACGATTCGGTGTTCTACCGGCTCATCGCCGGTCACGGGCACTATCATGTCGTTTGCAAGAGTGCGACATGTCTATCAGTGGTGGAGCCAAAAGTACAAAGTTGTGATGTGAATTTAAACTTGTGATGTCAAATACATGTATTTGTATGAATTTTTATTTTTGCATGCTTTTTATCCTACATGTGAAGAATTTGCCAAAATGATGTGTAGTCATTTGACTACACAACTATAGTGTGGCTACACCACTGATGTCTATGGATAGATGGTCATCGACCTATATATAATCGATCGTCCGCAAGCGATGCGGTGTCAGGCAGGTGAAGGAGTGATCCGATAGATGGCGTGTAGATTGACGTCCGATAAGTCTAGAGAGCCTCAAGAAGGCGATCTGGCCAGTCTCCTCTGACTCGAAACCTCTCTCGAAACAGGCTTTCGCCCCGCTATATTAATATAGCAACCACCCGGCACAAGATTGAGTCCACTGCTGGGGCAAACAGCATAGGCACGCCCAAAAGAAAGAAAAGAGAAAAGGAGAGAAAACAAAGCCATCCGACAGTATGGCAAAAGTAGCAAGGTCGGCTAACCCGAGACGAAACAACAGTAGACTAGGTCCGACAGTATGACAACCACGCGGGAGAGAACATCTCCACCGCCATAGGCGGTAGCCGACCGGACGCATCGACAAGAGCACACCGGGCCATTGTAGCCGGAGGGCGGCGGCAGCACGGCCGCCTGGAGGGCGTCCTCCACCGCCACTGTGGGTGCCGACCGGACACGGCAGCAAGGACACACCAGGCCGGGCAGGCCCGGCTGAGCCCCGGGGGATCATAAAGTCCCCGCCGCCATGCTACTGCACGTAGGCCGCCACTACCGCTACCCTCTTGATCTCCATAGGCCCGGCCGGAGCCAGATAGCCCCGCGAAGCTCCCGCCGCTTGATACGTCTCTGACGTATCTATAATTTTTGCTGTTCCATGCTTGATTATATACCAGTGTCACATGTTTTATATCATTTTGGCATGATTTATGGAACTAACCTATTAACAAGATGCCTAGTGCCAGTTCCTATTTTCTGCTGTCTTTTTGTTTCAGAAAAGTTGTTCTGGGAAGTTTCTCGGACTGTGCTGATAATTTACAGGAATTATTTCCTATATGAAACAAAGACGGAACCCGAAGGATGCCCGGAGGGGATCCCCAGGGGCTCCAGACGCCACCTGGACAGGCGGCCCACCTCCCTCGCGTCGCCTCTTCGCCTATAAATTCTCCCTCGACGCAAAAACCCTAAGAACCCGATCTTATTTCCAGAAGACGTCCGAGGCCGCCGCCATCTCCAACCCTAGTTCAGGAGGGTTCTGCAGCTCTTCCCGGCACCCTGCCGGAGAGGGGAATCAACACCGAAGGCATCTACACCACCATGACTGCCTCCGGAGTGATCCACCACGGGACTACGGATCCATAACAGTAGCTAGATGGTTGTCTCTCCTCCTTGTACTCCATTGTTTGATCTTGTGAGCTGCCTATCATGATCAAGATCATATTATCTGTAACTGCTACATGATTGTGTTTGCATGGATCTGATGAATTGTGGAAGTTATTGCTTTTGTTCATCCATATGTTGTGTTTTATCTATGATCTTGCATGCTCTCCGATGCTAGTGGATGCTTTGGCCAAGTAATTATTAGTGTTGTATGAGGGAGTATTTATGCTAGATAGTGGGTTCATGCCTCTCTTGTCTGAGCTCGGGCTGATAGAAACGATTAAGACGAGAGATGTGCTGTTGCCACTAGGGAGAAAACAGCGGTGTGATTTTCCTTGTGTTATTTACATTGCTTACATTATACACTTTGCTTATTGCAATGATCTGTTGCTTGCAACTTAATACTTTTGGGTGACATGCTGGATAGCGATCCCATGGTGGATTATTAGTCTAAATGAAACAGTGAACTATATTGTTTTATGATAGCCTTGTTGTACGCCCACAATTCTATCAATTGCCATGCTATAATTTGTTACCCATCATGTATATCTTTTGGAGAGACACCTCTAGTGAACTGTGGATCCCGGTCGTATTTTCCTACATTGCTTACAACCGTTCTAATAGATTTTTAATATCATTTGCTCGTTGATCATATTTCACTCTCATCATCATAGTTGTCGAAATCACGATTCTACCATACGATTCTATGAGTTTACGACCCAAATTGAGCCGAACGACTCTATGATTCTATTAAGTAGAATCTTAGATTTTACGATCCTGAAGGTTATGATCTTACTGTTTGCGATCCTACCATAGAGGTTCCGATCCGACTCAGAATCACGATTCTGACAACATTGCTCATCATATTTTACATCCACACATTTAATCCTTTGTGTTCAGCAAGCCGGAGAGATTGACAACCTCTTTGTTTTCGTTGGGTCAAAGTACTTGATTCTGATTGTGTGTAGGTCCGCGTTAATCTACAAGCGCCAGATTAGATTGACACCTCGCTAAGCCTTCTCCAAGTCCTACTGGATCTGACAAGCTTGGTTTTGTAATCTAGGGAAACTGCTGCTTTGCTGCATCATACCTTCCTCTTGGGGTCTCCCAGCAAACGTGTGATCCACGTCATCACCGCCACGCTGCAGCAGGGGCGGTGTCATCACCGCCATCCCCATCCCAAGCCTCGCACCAGGCCAGCCAGAGGCAACGGGGCCACACCCGTCCTAACCCAGATCGGGCCCATAGGGCCCAGATCTGGGCCTGCAGAGCCAACACAACACCATCGTCGTCCCGCCACCAACGGCAGCACCACCACCACCTTGACCACCCGTGATGCACCAGGGAATCCCCGCCGCCGCGCCGAACCTTCGCCGCCGAGCTGCACCACCCGCTCCCAGGCTGCCCCGCGCCGCCCAAGCACAGGAGGGGAGAGGCTGGGGGACTGCCGCCACCGGGGCCGGCCGGCCAAGGGCCGGCGCAGCACACCGGCGATGGCGGGAGGGAAGAGATGAGGGAGGACTGGGAGGCGAAGGTGCGGAGGCTCGACCCGGCCGCCGCGGGGGCTGCGCGGGTCGCGAGAGAGAAGGGGAGGGAAAAAAGATGCCGAGTGCATCTATGGTTGTTGATGCATCCAAAATGCATCCACTTTTCCAAGCACTTTGCCTCATAATTTGCTCCGGGATCCTTCCATATTTGAATAAAACTGCTGTTTCTGACGCTGTTTTTAGCAAAGTCTCTCCCCTGGCTATTTTTGCAGGAAATAAAATCGAGAAAAATACCACGTCATTTTTTATGGAAAAGAAGCACTTTGGGCAAAAGATGGACACGAGGGGGTGCCGGAGGGCCAAAAGGGGTGGCCCCACGCGACCTGGTACTGTAGCCGCGTGGGCCCCCTAAAATTGGCCTCGGGCACCGTCTCGCCTCCGGTCTTCGACGTATGCCTTCATATATGAGAAAAAATGCTTGCCCTAGGAGGAGGGGAGCTTTCGCGAAACACACCGCCGCCACCACCATGATCTTCGTTTCGGGGACAGATCGATCCAGGATTTCTCCTCCGGCGGAGGGATCCGGAGGCCGTCTTCACCGCCATCTTCACCGCCGTCATCTCCATCAACCATGAGCTCTTTCTCCATCACCATGTGTGAGTAATTTGCTGTAGGCATGTGAGGTGGATGGGGATTGGACGACATTGACCATGTAATGCTACCCGTTGTTCGATAATCTTAGGGTTTATCTTGAGGATGCTATTGTATTGTGTTGGTGCACTTATGCTATGTTTAATGCTTGCTACTAGGGCCCGAGTGCCATGATTTCAGTACTGAACTTATTTGCTTCATCATATAATTGAGTTTGGTATTTACCTGCAAAGTGTATCACCTGCTATTATATTAAACCCGCGAACCCTAAAAGTGACATATAGGGAAAACAAGGGGCAGATGTTCTAGTTTGAGGATCATATGTGTTCATGGCATGTTAATGCATTGTCCCGGTCTACACGAAAGGGTAGACCTTAATTACCTGTAGTTCCAAGTTAGCCCCGGTGAAATGGGCAGGTAGGGCAATAGATGTTGCGCAAATTCTCTTTTTTAGTACGCACAAATATTTAAGGAGCACATACCTATATATATCGGAGTTAGAGAAAAGCCCCATTGCTAGCTTTACTTTATTATATGATCAATCTCATTCATGCAACGCCCCGCTGTCACCTCATGCCTACGTTTTAAATCTCTGAGTTACACTTTCACTTTTCCGGTGAAAACTGGGAAATCCTTGTTACTATTGCTGTTTTATTTCTGCTCGCTTGAATCCTTTACTACCATCACTACTACTGCTGCAAGTTATTGATATACAGGTGTGGTTGAGAGTGACGCCTCAATTGCTAAGGTCTTATTAATATTCTTGTGTTCCCATCGTGTCGAACTATAAATTTGGGGTAATACTTCCCAACGAAGACTTCAGCGATCCCCTATACTTGTGGGCATCAAGACGTTTTCTGGCGCCGTTGCCGGGGAGCCTAGCTTTATTGGTAAGACAACTTGATATCATTTATTTGCTGCATTTGCTTGTTCCTAACCATGGGAAAGGAAAAGACCACTCCGAAGGAAATTCGGCCTTCAACTACTCGTGCAGGTAACAATTTGCCAAGTAGGCCAAACTTTTCACCTGATGTTGCTTCTGCTGTTGTTCCTAAGAAAAGGGGAAAAATTGTTTCTAGTTCACCATTGTCTAAAATGTCTACTAGTAATGAAAGTGATTTAACATGTGGTAGCATAAACAAAGAAGTGGCACTTGAAACACCTGATATTCCTGAAATGTCTGAGATAACTGAAACACCTGAGAATCCTGAATCTTCTATTAATAAAAATGTGGAATCTGAACTAGAACATAGGGAATATTGTGATGATATGGAAACTTCTTATGAGAAAGAGGATGCTATTATTAAGGCTTTCATGAGTCCATATTATGATGAAATGGATAAACTTGCTAGTTACATAAATTCTCCTCTTGATGACTATTTTCTTGTTACTGACAAAATGAATGGTCCAGCTATTAAAATTAATGATAAAGACTATGAGTTTAATTTTGATCCTGAAATTATTGAAAGGGCTGAGAAGTCTAAGTTTTATGGGAGAGAGGATGAGTTCCCTTTCGATCACATTGCTGACTTGCATGAATTATCTGAGTTATTTGGGAAAGGTGAAATTAACCAACGCTACTATTTCTTGAAATTGTTTCCTTTTTCTTTGGGAGGAAGTGCTAAAACTTGGTATAATTGTTTAGAACCTGGATGTATTACTAGCAAGGAAGAATGTTTGCGGATGTTCTTTGATAAATACTTCCCTGCTAATAAAATTCATGCTCTAACCTTTGAGATTAGTAATTTTTCACAGAAAGAGAAGGAGGATTTACCCCAAGCTTGGGGGAGGTATGATAAGATGGTTAAGAAATGTCCTACCCATGGCTTCAAAGATAATGAAATACTTGATATATTTTACAATGGACTAACTGAAAACACCAGAGGCTATCTTGATAGTATTACAGGTAATGTTTTCAGGGAAAGGACCGTTGATGAAGCAATTGAGTTATTGCAAACTATCTCAAAGAATTATGATGATTGGAATACTAATGAGATATTTCCGGAGAAGAAAGGAGGTATACTCAAACTGAACAATGAGGCAATGAAAGAGGCCTCAAAGGACATTAAAGAGAAGGGAATTAAAACCTCTCATCTCAAGGAATTATCTGAAATGGGTGTCAAACTTCCTGATGATCGACCATGTTTCCCTATCCCAGTCAATGTTATTAGCACCACAAAAGGTAATGAAAAGGTAACATCTTTTACTGAAGAACCATATGAGAATGATTTTGCTTATCGTCATGACCCTGAAGAGCATAATATTAGAATGATGATCATGGAAAACTCTCACAAAATTAAATTTCTTCGTGAAAGTATGCATGCTAATGTGGGAGAGGTAAAAAGAATTGTTAAACATTGTGAGATGATGAATAATCAAGTAGAACAAATGATTTCTCTTCAAAATCAATTGTATGAAAAGCTTAATGTGAAGAAACAGGTTTGTGGAGTTAATACTAGGGGAGGTGCAAGTACTCAGGATCCTGACTATCCTGAAGGCCATCCCAAGAGGAAAGAGCAAGAAGCTCGAGAGAAGAAACTTTCTGCAGGCAAATCTCCCAATGAAAACCAAGATAAAGATGATTCTGAACAACAATATAATGATATCTCTATTTCTGATGCTGAGACTGAAGATAATAATGATGAAGAGGAGGAATCATCCTCACGTGAAGAAGAACCACAAGAAGAAAGCTGTTACAATGGTAAACCAAATGGTGAATTGCATGAAAAGAAATACTCTTATAATTGGAAGTATTGAAATTCCTTTACCACCTCCAGAACCAAAATATGCTACCATAATGATTGGAACTATTCCAATCAAATATGAGGTAACTTGAATCTCTTCTTCACTTATAAAAATAAAAATCATGTGTTATATCCTTTACATATTATTAATGAGACTTGATCAACCTCATTATTAATGTGGAAATGATGCAAACTTGATTCCTATAAAGATTGCTTGCACTTTTTATTTTATATACTCAAGAATTCTTAGAATATTTGCTTGGGCATATTTATTTCAAAGTGCAGAAATTTCAGAAATCTAGTTTTTAAAAGTCTCTGTAGAAAATTGTCTCTAAAAATTCCAGAAAAATTTGGAGGTAAGTTATTTTACCAGAGGAACTAACAGCCAAAAGGGGAACACCAGAGGGCCACCAGGGCCCAAAATAAGGTGTCCCACGCGGCCACTGTACCTGGCCGCGTGGGACCCACCATTTTGGCCCACAGAGGGAGTTAGGTGGATGGCCAGTGCCCATCTCCTTCCTCTCGACAGAAAACCAGCCCCAGGTATTTTTCCCAAATTCTCCCGAGCTCTCTTCCTGCTATCCTTGGATCTCCAAGTTTAGGGCAGATTTTTCAAATCTGTTTGGTGGGATTGCTCATTGGTATGTGACTCCTCCACTCATCCAATTAGTTTTTGTTCTTGTACTTTATATATGAAGTATTTTGCTGCACTAGGTGTCACTAAATATGATTGAGAAATCCATGGATTTAAGTTTTCTAGTTGATATTGATGTGGAGACTAGATGTGGATGGCTTAATGTTGTGTTATAGTTTCACATCTTGATTTTTGTTGAAATTTATTTATGGGCAGCAAGGTACCATGTTTAGCAAGGGCAAAGGATTGCTTGGGATGAGCTCAAGACCCAAGAGAAGAGCATGCAAAGTCTCCCTCAACTATGATGACAATCAACTTTGGGAGGATTCCGCATCATTTGTGGGGGAGAAGTTGAGGATTCACACGACGAGATGGCAAGACCCCCATGTTCTTCAAGAATGGGGAATGGAAGAGGATTTCAACTCCTTCGCCACAGCGACCGGGTTGCTGACATTTGCTCAAAACCCACAGGAGACGTATGAGGAGCTCTCAAGAGAGTTCCTCTCTACCTTCAGATTCGAAGGGCCCGAGACTTACAAGCACAAGAATAAAAGTAAGGCACATTCTCCCACTTTTGTTTGCAAGTTTAGTATGAAGGGAGAGCGTCTTATTATGTCTCTAGATGAGTTTTGCAATGCTATAGGTGTAGCAAACACGGGGAGTTGGGAAGAAACCGGTGCTGATTCAAATCCTGAACTTGTTAATTTCTGGCGCTCTGTTTCTGTTAATTCCCTTGATAGACTAAATAGGGGAAAATTTACTCACATACAGCACCCTAGCTTGAGGTACTTTGCGTTGTTCCTTGCAAGAGGCTTTCTTGCAAGAGACAACACTTCTGCCTGCACCGGACCTATTATTTATTTGCTCAAATGTGCAAAAGAGAACAAGTCATGTGAGTATAATTTGGGGGTAATTCTTGCTAGATCATTGCATAATGTTGTAAGTAGAAATGCCACTGATGGAACCCCTATTTACGCTGGTGCTATTGCTACTTTGGTCTATAAATACATTAAAGATGAAAGAGGATATGATGATAATATGGGAACCCGTGTAGAGAAGTCCACATTACTTGATTTTGCTTTGATGTCCAACATGGGAATGAGTGTTCCATATGGGGGGATTCATCTCTACACATATTTGAGTACTAATGGACAGAAAGTGTCCATTAGGCTCCCTTGTACTGATCTCTTTGACAGGAGCACTGGAAAGTGGATCGTGAGGGAAGAGCCACCGCAGGAGGAGGCACAAGCTCCAGCAATGCAGGGGTACCAACCTCAAGAGATGCCACAATACCCAAGCATGGGAAGCTACCCATATGGTTACTATCCTGGAGGTGGAAGTGGTGGATATGGCTACCACCCAGGATATTAGCTTGACTGCAAGCTTGGGGGAGTACTTCTCTTCCTCTCATTTCGTTGTTTTATATCACTCTTATTTTGTTTCGGTTTCTTTCTTTGAAATTGCAAAAACACAAAAAGATTCTATTTGTTCTTCTTGCTTATTTACTTCTGGTCATTTACTTTATGCTTCTTAAAACCAAAAAGAACAAAAGGATTTCCGTTTTCTTGAATCCGTTGCAAAAATGGAGGTGCAGGAGTTTCTGAATCTTCTCACTGTTTTATTTTTCATCTTTTTTCTGCAACTCCAATTGATCTGAAATTTTAACCACAACTGCATCTTTTAATAATCTACACACCTGTAAATTATGAGATTTTTATGATGTGTTTAGGTAGGGTAAAGACAGTACTGTATGCAGTGATATTTTTCTGGCAGACTTGAGTTTTATTGCGCAGTTCAAGTTTGGAGGGGAGAACAACAATGATGATCTGATGTGCATGAATTATATGAAAGGTATGACACCTTTTCCATGCTTATGAGGACTTTTCAATAACATCAAGTGTGCACATCATAGTTCCTTTAACATCTAGGGAACTGGTAGCAACTGTTTATCTTCTCCATGTTTTAGTATGTATGATGATGCAAATGAGATATTATTTAGTGATAATACTTGGCTATGGTTTGAACAACTGTAGTTCTAAACAAAGGTCTATGCATCCCATTGTGCTTACTAAACTTGCCAACCACGGAGAAAGTAAAAGAATTTTTCAAATGTTAAGAATGAAGTCATATGCTTGACAAGCTTAGTGGTTAGGAGCTAGCTTAAATGTGCTGACACATGGAAAGCTTTTAACATTGCACTTAAATTGAAAATTAGTTGATATCATGTACTTTTGTCTATGGATGCCTATCATGTCGAAATAAATGTGGAAACTTAGCAAGTTTGAGGAGTGGGAATAATTGGCTAGAGAGACGCCCGGGCCGCCAATTTAAGCCATGCATCATTCATGGTGGAAATTTACGGCATATCATATGAACATTCAGTGATGCACTTTATAATAAAAAGCTAAACCATTAGTAAATAAAAGAAGTGCTGAGATTGTTCATTGTCCGTTTGTCTTGTTGTTTGGACATGGGCTTGTCCATGTCCTGGGACAAGAGGTACCCCGGTTGACGCTCTTAATGATGCTTTTATTCTCGCAATGACTGAAAAAACTCGAGCTTGCCTAGCTACACGAGTTGAGTAACACATGGTGTAGGTACTCGTATTCACGGGGCATGAGGCTTTTAACTACAAGTTTGTCAAGCATGTGAGTCATAATAGGGAACATCAAATGTTTTGATAAATTTAAGAGCAAAGTTGTAAGCACAATGAGTTCACTAGTCAATACATGATTCAATCAAAAGCGATGCAAGAACCTTTGTTTATCTTTACAGTTAGGCAAACCCATCCAAGTATTAACACTATAGTGTTATTTCTCTTGCAACATGTATAGATGCTTTAACATTGATGAGATATACCTTTGCTAGCATTTTGCTAGCTGTTGTATGAATTATGTGTTGAATACTTGTTGCTATTAAACAGTGTTACATATGCAATGCAAAGTTCTTGTCAAAGTCTTTTTATCGCTTCTGCACTACGTTTGAGTTGTTTGAGGACAAACAACGAGCTAAGCTTGGGGGAGCTGATGCATCCAAAATGCATCCACTTT
Organism: Puccinellia tenuiflora; assembly: GCA_012064385.1. Taxonomy (NCBI): domain Eukaryota; kingdom Viridiplantae; phylum Streptophyta; class Magnoliopsida; order Poales; family Poaceae; genus Puccinellia; species Puccinellia tenuiflora. The sequence goes on from QRDG01001028.1 coordinate 302,434, forward strand.
TCCAAGCACTTTGCCTCATAATTTGCTCCGGGATCCTTCCATATTTGAATAAAACTGCTGTTTCTGACGCTGTTTTTAGCAAAGTCTCTCCCCTGGCTATTTTTGCAGGAAATAAAATCGGGGAAAAATACCACGTCATTTTTATGGAAAAGAAGCACTTTGGGCAAAAGATGGACACGAGGGGGTGCCGGAGGGCCAAAAGGGGTGGCCCCACGCGGCCTGGTACTGTAGCCACATGGGCCCTCCTAAAATGGGCCTCGGGCACCGTCTCGCCTCTGGTCTTTGACGTATGCCTTCATATATGAGAAAAAATGCTTGCCCTAGGAGGAGAGGAGCTTTCGCAAAACACACCGCTGCCACCACCACGTTCTTCGCTTCGGGGACAGATTGATCCAGGATTTCTCCTCCGGTGGAGGGATCCGGAGGCCGTCTTTACCGCCATCTTCACCGCCTTCATCTCCATCAAGCATGAGCTCTTTCTCCATCACCATATGTGAGTAGTTTGCTGTAGGCATGTGAGGTGGATGGGGATTGGATGAGATTGACCATGTAATGCTACCCGTTGTTCGATAATCTTAGGGTTTATCTTGAGGATGCTTTTGTATTGTGTTGGTGCACTTATGCTATGTTTAATGCTTGCTACTAGGGCCCGAGTGGCATGATTTCAGTACTGAACTTATTTGCTTCATCATATAATTGAGTTTGGTATTTACCTGCAAAGTGTATCACCTGCTATTATATTGAACCTGCGAACCCTAAAAGTGACATATAGGGAAAACAATGGGAGATGTTCTAGTTTGAGGATCCTATGTGTTCATGGAGTGTTAATGCATTGTCCCGGTCTTCACGAAAGGGTAGACCTTAATTACCTGTAGTTCCAAGTTGGCCCCGGTGAAATGGGCAGGTAGGGCAATAGATGTTGCGCAAATTCTCTTTGTTAGTACGCACAACTATTTAAGGAACACATACCTACATATATCGGAGTTAGAGAAAAGCCCCATTGCTAGCTTTACTTTATTATATGATCAATCTCATTCATGCAACGCCCCGCTGTCACCTCATGCCTACGTTTTAAATCTCCGAGTTACACTTTCACTTTTCTGGTGAAAACTGGGAAATCCTTGTTACTATTGCTGTTTTATTTCTGCTCGCTTGAATCCTTTACTGCCATCACTACTACTGCTGCAAGTTATTGATATACAGGTGTGGTTGAGAGTGACGCCTCAATTGCTGAGGTCTTATTAATATTCTTGTGTTCCCATCGTGTCGAACTATAAATTTGGGGTAATACTTCCCAACGAAGACTTCAGCGATCCCCTATACTTGTGGGCATCAGCTGTTCGTATAAAACGACCAAATCCCTCAACCGACTCGAAATCTACTATGCTCGCCATCAACTGATACTGGTTTAGCTTCAGCGGAAAGATGGGAATCAGGAGAACAAGTGCGTACAGGAAACTCAAGAGGGTGGGCGGTGCACGAACCAACAGCTTAGATTAGCTAAGAACATAGGCTCGAGGCAGCCCGACTTTGAATTAACGAAGCCATCAACCGGCCAGGGATTACACAAGGCCACCAACAGACCCAAAGAACCGATCACCACCGCGACCGAACGATACAAGGGTGCACTCCGAACAGCCTACAACTCTACACTAAACAGCAAGCACAAAAACGAAGTACATGATGCACCGCTTGCCGAAGTGAAGACTGTACCAACTTCAGGGCAAGACCACCACGCAGGAGAGGCAATAGGGCACTGCCTTGGTCATGTCATGAGCGAGGACCACCAAGAGCTGGAGTAGAACAACATCTTCCTGCTCTCATGCCGAAGAGGGCCCCAACCCTCTCGCCTTGACGAAGGCGCCATCGGACATGAGAGACGCTCCCCCGAGAGCAAAGAGATGCTGGACTCGAAATCCGATGGAGCCCCAGAGCACGCCATACCTTGACACTGAGCACCACGCCGTCTTCGACATCGCTGCCCTTGGCGACCAGAGAGCAACAGGAAAGCGCCGAGCGCAACTGCAGAGGAAAGGGGTAGCAGGATCCACCCAAAGCTCCCACCTTCTGTTCATCTCACCCGAGCCCAAGGACTCCCCAGGCGGCGCCTCCAAGGAGGACACGGCGCTTAGGGCGTCGACGCCGCCCAATCGAGGATTTGGACTTTCGTCCGGGAGTCGGGTCGGGGGCAGAGAGGAGGGACCGCAGCCACGCCTCCAAGGAGGTAGAACGGCACCGAATGGCGTCGCCGTGACCGGGTCGGACAAGCCAGACGAGGGTTTCCCCTGGTCCCAAGCTCCCACCTTGAAGAGAACTGAAGGGAGGAGCCCAAACCTTAGATCAAGGAAGGAAATACAGGTCGCAGTCGCTGCCCGCAGCCGACACGCCTCCCAAGAGGACGAGACCGACGGCCAGAGCCACCCGCAACGACGCCAGCCGCAAGGGCGCCGCTGCCACGCCAGAGAGGGCCGTCGCCCTGGATCCAACCGGTATCCATGCCGCCGCCGGAGCGGACGTGCCGCCGCGCCCTAGGTCAGCGCGGCGCCCACGCCGTCTTGCCCGACCGGTGCCGGGATCCACGAGCGAGGGAGAAGAGGGGCCTCGCCGCCGCCAGCGCCCGGCCTTCAGCCGGCGACGCCGTCCGGCGGCAGCGAGGGGAGCGGATGGGAGAGAGGAGCTCGAGGCGACCGTGGGACGGGGTTCCCCTGCTCGCCCGCGCGGGGGGCGAGGGGACGGAGAGGAGGGGGAGAGGAGGACAAGGAAGAGCGGAGCGCGGCGGCGGCGGCTAGGGCTAGGGTTCCCGATACTGCTACTAGCTCGAGTAGTTTACTCCCTCCGTCAGTCACTTCACAGGTTAGATTAGCTGCAGGTGTTATCTGGTTCTGGGAGTGTGAGTGAGGGGCATGTATCCATGAACTGGACCTTCCGCCCGTCACACATGACACAGAGATGTAGCAGCCAAATCAATCAATGATAAGCTTGACAGATGGCGGATATTTGTGAGCGGTCGATCGATCGAGCAAGTGAGTCCATGGCTATCTATCTCTAGCTGGCTTGCAGCTTCCCTACTCCCTAGACATATATCATTAGGCGAGTAGTGTCCTGCAAGAGCATCTGCAAAGGACGTCAATAAGGCTATTTGACCGTCTGACATAAAAATAACACCGAGTCCCCAATAATCTTATTTTTATGACAAGCGGTTGCCGCGCCCTTCTATTAGGATCTTAAATTTTTAATAATCATTAAAAATTTGAATTTGTAGGACGAGTTAGTTCAGGTATGGGTTTTTAAGTATGACGGTTGGCCTGCCACTTTTTTTGTAAGCTGGCCCCCACTCGCGTTAGACGGACATGTGGCTCGACGCAACTGCAAATCGCTGAAAGGGAGGACACTGGATGGTGTCATGCGGCCGCGTGGGTGCCGTCAGCTATGAACATGCTGAACAATTTTGTAAATCCTACCTACCGTAAGATCATGGTTAAGACAGCAAATCAAGGAGAACTTGAACAATTCCAATCTTCACCAGAAATCTGACTAACGAAACTTGAACATCATAGATTCGGGTCAATTCACAAAGAACAAATGTTAGATTAACGGAAATTAATAATGGTCCTTTGGTTTGCTAAATAATACTAAGTAAAAAATGGAAAAGAATAGCGTACACAAGCATCAGACAGAAGCTACTATTCTTTGACTATATTTAGGATACCTACTTATTTAGGAAGAAATATTTAGTGCTTGGAAGCTTTAATCCAAAGGGTACCTTGAAGTTTCCGAGAATGACAATTGCATACTTGTACACCATCGGATTGCTCGTTGTAATATATTCACTGATGAACGAATGATGTATGGCACCTCCTTTGCAATGTTTTTTGAGCGAAAATCAACATAACTCCTACACACACAAATAAAATATGTTACCAACAAAGAATGCATTATATAATTGCTAACAATTTAGCCTTGACAATAAAACTTATACAGGGAAGCTGAAGAAAAGTCAGAGTAGTACGATCTTTAAAGGAAACAAGCAACATGAACTGAAGAGTTTGTTGGCTTCCATCAAATTGCAAAAAATCTGTACAAAAAATCAAGTATTTCGAGAGAGCCGTATAGGATTAGGATGTCACGTCAACCAACAGCAAACTACACACATGTGCGTTAATTCACGAATCCTGCTTAGCTTCAATCCTAACAGTAGAAGAAATAACAAGTAGATTGAATCTCTATCTATCCTAACAGTACAGTAACATGCATCCTATCACGGGATCAGGCAAGAAAAACAACAGCATGTCCTATGGTCTAGAGTTGGTCGGCAGCGGAGGAGTTGGTCTTAGATGGCGTATTGGCGTAGCATTGCGGCTGGAGCTCTCACCGGTGGTGGCGGCGCGCAGAAGGTCTTTGAAGGCGTGTCGGTCGGCAGCGGTGCAGGGCAGGTCATCGATGGCGCACAGCCAGCAGGTGGGAAGAGGCAGAGAAGAAGGGAGGGGAAGGTGGCGGCACCGCGGTGGGAACTCTGACCGCCACCAACTGTGGTGACCCGCAATCGCAGAGAGGAGTGCTTCGCCATGCTACCCGCTGGACGCTGCTCTCACATAGTAAACGGGCCACATGAGAGGAAACCAGCCCAATAGCAGCCTAATTAACCACGTGCCTCTCAGAAGATCACCAGAGTAGCAGCCCCTGAGGATATGCGGCCCAGGCGGGATTGGAAGCAAATCAGACGGCTAATCACGAGCAAATCGTAAAATCAGACGGCTCCTGACGCTAATGGCCTAAGAGAGCTCCTAGAGTGCTCAGTTATAATATCCTAAATATTCATACTTATGTTAGAATGCATGAGGCACTCTGTTTGATTGCTCATTTTGTTATATCAGAGGCCATGCAATGACGCTTTCAAAAATCTTTGACAACTAACATGGTGTTGTGTTCGCCTGGTATGTTGTTATAAATTTGTTTGTCTTATTTTTAGTGCCTGCAAGTAAAGTTATGAGTGTAGAGGGGATTACTCCTATATCAATTGTAGTAGTCATAACACGGAACAACAGTCAAACTAGCACATGCTCGCATCGGTCCATGACGTCAGTTGATCTAGTTATTCTAGAAGGAAGAGATTAATGTGACACGGCGGTTGATTGCTAACGGTTTCGAAGTTCTTTGACGATGAACATGGTAGTGTGTTAAGCTGTTGTAACTTCTTCTTTCTTTGTTTGAGGATGCAGAAAAAGATAGGAAGACATAATTGAGGACCTCTACATCAAGTTTAAAGGTTGTTCAATATATTATTTACTTTTCGATTGGCTTGCAGTGGGCCAAAATGTATGCGGGGTAAGTCGCCATTCTTATATCATATGTGTCGTCATGTGCCAGATTGCTAAGGATTTTGGTTGGCTCGTCATATGGGCCTTAAATGGGTCTTCCAGGCATCCGTAACAGAGCACTTCAGGGTTGTTAATGGGACATAACTAGTTTGTGTTTTTCTCGATTTTGTTGGGATGTAGCACCAAATCTAAATTTGTGATTTATAAATCTGAAACAGTGTCTGGGTGCTAATAGGTCCAATCGAACCGGACCTGGAATATTGCTAAATCTTTCAAGGCCCCTAATGGGCCGACTCATTAACGGGCTGGAACTGTACTAGGGCATAACATTTTGTCGATGAATACATTTATGTCATGCAAGATGGACCGGCTGTCATGCTCACTTGAAGGCATGCCCTCTTAAGATTAACGGGCAGACCCTCATCTAAAGAATACATCCTTGAGAGTAACATGGAGCTTCTCAGAGCTCAGACACATCCGACCGTTCTATAGAACCTCCACCACTACGTGTCACCCATCCGTGCCACGGTACAAAATTTTTACCGCTGGAATCACTGCGTGTATATAAACTGGGCCGACCCGCGGTCGAAAACCTAGCCGCCAGCCCCGCGTCCTCTCTCCCCCAATCTCCTCCCGCTCCGTCTCTCTCTGCGTGCTGCCGCCGGGAGAGCCGCTGCTCCGACAGGACGAGCGCGATGTGTCCATCGCTAGGAGGAGCGCCATTTGCTGCTCCGACGCGACGACGCCTCGCCGTACTGCCGTGCCCTCCGACCAAGCTCAAGCAGCCGCCGCCCCAGCAGAGCAGAGAAGAAGACGCCATCGGCGGTGCGCGCGCCTCTCCCCTTCCCATTGTCTCCCTCCACGCTGCCGCCTTCCAGTCCTCCGCGGCGGGTGAAACTCTAGCCAATCCCTTTCCCGTCTCCTCCCCAATCCCTTCCCGTGCTTTTCTCCTCCTCCTTCTCTTCTCTCGATGGCGGCAGCAAATCCACGACCAGGCTGGGAGAGTCGTCCAAGCAGCGGCCACGTCCGGGCCGGCAGCAAATCCACGACCAGGCTGGGAGAGTCGTCCAAGCAGCGGCCACGTCCGGGCCAGGCAGGGCGGCATTGGGCGTCCGGGCCGCGACGCCTGCGCACGGCGGCGGCCGGGGCGCGACGGCTGCGCGTGGAGGTGGCCGGGCAGAGCGTCGGCTGCGCACATCGGTGGCCGGGGCGCGACGGCTGCGCGCGGAGGTGGCTGGGCAGGTCAGCGGCGGGCGGCCGGGCCGTGGTGCTGGCACGGCTGCCGACCGTGGTCTGGAGCTGCTCGCACACGCCAGCCTTGGCCCCCCGCCTAGCGTGCGTCTGCTGTCCGTGGTCTGGTGCTGCTCCGCCTCCCTGGCCGCCGACCCTGCATCTCCACTGAGGTATAGCCCTCCACTCCCCTCTCCTGGAGGATAAATGGTTGGACTGCAGTTAATGTCTAGATTTATGAGGATTGATGCTTATACTTATCATTCTTGTTCAAGTTATGCTGAGGGAGAAGGGCAAACGTTGGATCCAGTAGATTTGTGGTGGGACTGTTCTGGTTTGACCAAGCTGAAGGTGGCACATGACAACAAATTTGTCTTGGTCATTGTTTTACCTCCCATATTGTTCTTTAGGCAGTGAGAAATCACCCTCCCTAAGTAATATGGTAAACTCATTCTGACAGATGTTGTTATATATTACTTAATTGAATTTATATTTTACTTACTTGGACTTTTGCAGTAACAGTAATTGGAAGCAAAGTTCGTGCTGCCATTGTATTCCCACTTCATTTATAGTGATCATGGCTGGGCACCTGTCTTCTTATAATGTGAATAGCTTGATAGCTATTTTTTCCCAAAAGAAAAATCTTCATGGATGTTCCTGCCACCTCTGTAAGTACAAATCATTTGAAAAGGATTTTTCTTCCTACTGTATATATTATTTCTCTCTGCCGCTGAAATATATTTAAACCATGTTGATCTATGAGGTCAATCAGAATAGCAAAGCTGAATCATATGTGGATGCACTGGAGTACCGGAGTTCAGTTTCTAGAGGCATACTATGGGTTTGCAAGGTAAAAAATATATTTGGTGGTTCAAGTACCCAAAAACTGAAGCATTCCGTATATCTCGATGAACAACGACAGTATCAATGGTACTCATGTATTTCGTGGGGTTGCTTCTATATGTTGTGCCCGATTGGGCCTCTGTGAGCATCGGTTTGATCCATGTGTTTTCTTTAGAAATAATCTGCCTGTGCTAGGGGGATTGCATCCACAATTCCTATCCAGAGATATGGATGAGGAAAAACTCAGGTCTCTGGAAATAATGTATTTCCGCCTCTCTTCCTTTTCAAATTTGATATTTAATGGCCTTGAAAGGTGAGTGTTTTTTTTGGAAATCCAAAAGAGCATTTGGCGTAAAGGCTATAGCTTATTTTTCTCTCTAGGTTCTGTCATAAATTTTAATCCTGATATGTTGATTGTATTTCTTTTCTGGGAAGAGGGAAGTTGTAGCTAGATGTTTATTGTCTGCAGGTCACTGCCCGCAGAAGATAGATGTAGCTTTTCAGGTAATTTTGCTTTTTTATGGATAATAAAACTTCTTAGTTCTGATCTGATTAGGTAGACCATGCATCTAATGTTAAGGAGTGACCTGAATGCTTGGGTTTGGGTGCCAGGCAGTGTTGACAACGACGAACACTGGTGCACGAAGTTTCAGTGATTGTTTGCTACATGTTACAGGTGTGTGCTCCCTTCCTACCCACCCTTCTTAGACAATCCTTATTTTGTATCATTTGGAATATGGTTCTATCATTTGGATGCAGATGCCTTTTTTTGTATCCTTTATTCTCATTCCTTTTAATCTCCCGTGACAGAGGATTTTGTTGGTGATCCATGCACTGGAAATAGCTGTGATATAAAACTTCTGTAGTCGCACTAAATATAATTTCCCTCTAATCATGTTTTTTACATGGGTTTGCTGTCAGGTTCAGATCTCCGGCTCAGATGATTTTCTCCTTTCACGCGACATACATCGTGTAAAAGAATGGCACTGAACCAAGATGAACTGCATGCACACTGATTTGCTACATAAGGTATTTTTCCTGGCCATCATTGTGACAGGTAGAGCATTAAGCATGATAAAGCTTGAGAAGACAATATGGTATATGTTGAGCCTATACAATTTAATATTTCTCTAATCACCAAATGGTTTTCTTTTGCAGTGTTGTGCTTTCTAATTATCTTCCTGCTTTGAGGAGGAAGACAAACATGCTACCCTACTAGACCACAAGTTCGTATTCGTATCACTTTTAGGTCAGTGTTCGTGTAAATCTTGAGAAACAATTGAGATGAGCTGTTATTAGATTTTATAGGTCAGTGTTCGTGTAAATCTTGAGAAATATTAGATTTTAATAGTTAAGGATAAATAATACCTTGGATGTATGCATGTGTAATGAACTCCATACATTATCCTGATGAGGAATTCAACCCATGCATGCTTTTGCTATCCAATTTTGAAATTCCTAGCTGCGTGAAATTGATACTTTTTAGTTCTACCTGCCCATTATGAAAAATAGCAGTTCCAAAATTTTCTTATTCTTTCTATCCGGTTACTAATGCACCACCGTTTTATTTTTGCTGATCTGTATAAAAAAGAGGTAATGCATGTTCTTCCTTGGAAAGTTATTCCTTTTATGGTGATATACCCACATGTGTTTCTGTGTGTGTTTGCTAAGGCCAACTTATACCAATGGTTCCAGGCATAAGTTCTCAGAGCAGAAAGCTCTATTGGGTGCAAAGACCATGAACAAATTAATTAGATTCATGTTGTCGTACAAGTGCCAGATTAATTACAGAGTGTATTAGCGCCCTCTTCAGAAAAGCCTAATTTAACCCTTTAGTTTTACAGGACTGAAACTTTGATGCTTCATGTTACCTACCGGTGTCCCTGTTCTGCCTTTGGTGAAGCCTCACCCTCGGAAGGGTATGTGTAAGGCCATATTGTTCTCATTATGTAAATTACACTAGGTTTGCTAGACTGCTGGGAGTTATTGGCTATATATAAATAGTCTATGCTTCTTGGAGTGACAATTATTTAGCTGAAGCCATCGCAGCCCAGCAACTTATACCACTATGGTAGTAAGACGATCTAGAATCTGACCCTCTGCAGTCCTATCTGCAGTTCCCCTTCTGTTTTTTGTTCATCATTTCTATCTACTATGTTTGGTCATCAGTAGTGTCATGGTCCCAAAGCTTTTCATTTGATACTTATTTAAATTATGTCTCTTTAGTCTATCTCAACTACTGTAATGTGTTTTAATTTCTTTACTGCCAGGTCCTAATTCAATAGCTTTCTTGTGATCGATGTGATAATCTTATCTACCGTTCTTCTATGTCACAGATGATTTTGACCGCTCTCAACTATGAGTACCTCCGCCTAGCATGTTATTAAATATGTTTGTTGCAAGGCTGGTATCTCCGCCTAGCATGTTATTAAATATGTTATCAAAACTTTGTGCATATTATACCTTTTGCTTACTCTATTTTTTCAGTCAACATGATTTAACTTTCCCTCTTGATTTTTTGTTGAAATAGGAGTGAACTCAGCCGCGCCGTTCGATTTTAACCTTATTTTTTATTTTCCGTAGGATGGCAAAGAAAGAACTCTAATGGAAGAATTTAACATGACCACACTGAAGTTAGTGAATATTGATGTTCCAACTATTGCCAGCAGGTTCTTTTCGATAAGCATCACTACTATCTACTATAAATATGTTGACTGCAGTTTGATATTAAGGTGGATGCTATAACCATGCTTTCTGAAATAATCATAGACATTTATATTGTTGTTAGTAGATGTAGTGTTGTGCTATCGGCGATCAAGTGGGTGAACACTACTTACTCTGTGTTTTGACAAAGCGGTATTGAAGTTTCCTTTTGACTCACCTTCTGATAATACGGTGCCTATTATTTACGAGTATCTAAATATATTTGGTCATTACAGATTTCTAATCTAGATATATTCATGTGGAGTCATAGAAAACCGTTACATTTTTACTGCCTTTCTGATAATATTGTACCTAAGCTACATTGCTTTTAGAAAAGTTTGCTGAAACCGTTTTGATTCTATGTTCTGTCTCGATATAGTATTTTGTCTGGGCATACAAAATGATATTGTATTGTGTTGCAGTTATCCTGGCAGTCCGTTCTGCCTCTCTCTCATCTTTGACGCTTAATGGGATAAGTGGGTTGCCGCTGCAGTCGAGCTCGCATGGAACGTCAGTCGAGTCCATTTGAAGCCTCGGCTCTAGACCTCACTGCATTTGAGCCTCTTACATGTAAACCACCACTTCTCTCTTTGTTTCCTTGAACGGTCTGTTGCTGCAGTTCATGCAGACTTAACCAACTGATGTGCACGTGCACATAGGGCTACTTCTTTTCTCTTTTAGCTTATTCAGCAACTATCACAACATCTTGGGCTGTAGCGGGTTGCCAAAATAAGAGGGTCTTTCAGTTTCCTTTGCGTTCCTTTTTTCTCCAAATGATATAGGAGACAGTCAAATTTGATCTATAGTATTTTTCAGTGATATAAATAGAAGGATTCCATCTACCGTTTGGAGCCAAAAATTGTGCTATATTTAGTTCAACCATTTCTTCTTTGGTGGTTTCATATAACGTGCTAGAATTAGTATATTACATATGCATATTTGTTAAGTAATGGATATGTTGGATTTAACCTGTCATTGCTCTGGTAGCTTATCCGAATAGTTGATTTGGTACTGTATCTCTGTGTGGAAATGCAAGAAAATTCACTGATACCTGCATCATTCATATTATTGTTGGCTGTTGGTGTTTGAATTTCAGCTCTATTTTCTGTCCAATTGACAGGCTTCGGTAAATACCTGCATCATTCATATTACCGTTGGCCGCAATTTGTGTTGCTCTGCATATTCATTTACTATATGATCTGAAACAATGCCTTCACTCATTCCTAGATCCATTGTATCTGAAATGCGGTTTATAAGAGTGCAAATCATTTGTATAAGTGACAATATGGACCTACTGAACCTCCTAATGCCCCCATTTTGATCATGTTATAAAGCCTTTGTGCCAATAACTCGACCACCATGTCGAACCCTGATATGTTACCTCTATTATTAACATCTCTCAAAGTGTATTACCTTTCTATATAGCTTATATTCCTACATGGGATATTAATGGTCTTATTAATCTGTACAAATCAAGAGGATTATGGGGGAAATATTTTTAGAATTAACAGGTGGCGTGTGGCTTGCTGCGCTTTCTAAACTTGGCATTATTGCCATTACCATCCTGTTTCTCTTATACATTTGGACCATAATTTTTTTATATAATATGTACAAAATGTGACAACCACAGGTAATGAAATATTAAAAGAACCAACAAGTGTTGTGCAGCAAGACATGCCGCTTGCATGTATGAATATGTTTTCAAATCTATGTGCTATGATCAAATACATATGGATATAAATTGTATTTTTATTAATCTGTATAAACTGTGACAACCACGGGCAAATAATTAAAAGAAGCTACAAGTGTTGCGCGGCGAGCCGCGCCGGTCGAATCTAGTATGTTAAAAGGGCGACACTTTAACGGGCCAACGGCATGACATTGATCTTAACGTCGTTTGTCACGTGTCCATTATGTTTGTCTACCATGGATGTTTAATTGACATTTCGTTAAAAACACCGACGACGAAAAATGTTCTTTCCACAACAAAAAAAAAATAGACATGGTAAAACCTCATTTTTCTTGTAATAGAGATAACCAAACATATTCAAGAAACATCGTTGTGACAAATCTTACTTATGTACGTCGATGTCGGAGATTGTCCCCGGGAACTAGGGGTGTCTCCAAGATATCGTGTAAGGGGCTGAACACGGAGTCAAACAGTCCACAACGTGCTCCGGCGACGGTGCTCGTCAGGCTCGCTGCGGACGACACTGCAGAGATTGACACAAGGTATTACCCAGGTTCAGGGCCCTCTTGTGGAGGTAAAACCCCTACGTCCTGCTATGGTGTATTGCACTGCTTGAAGAGTTTACAGTACAAGGAGAGAGCTTGTCGAGCTCTAGGTGGCTAACAATGGCTACTTGCTGATCTTCAGATCTAGGGTTAGGGTTTTGCTAGAGCTGCACCCACCGAAGATGGAACCCTTTGCTAGGGCGTGCTCCTCCTCCTTTTATAGGCGTCCTGGGCCTCTTCTGCCCAAACATTTGGGCGGGAAGGGCTACCACATGGCGACGAAGGAGGAGGCGCGGTGCACCGTAAAGGTGAGGTCTACCATAAAGGTGAAGATCGTGGACGCGGTCCACGGCAGGGGAACGGCGTCACCAAAGCTGAAAAGGGGCGCCGACCAGCTGGACAGCGGGCTGGCGCCTACCGAGGTGGGAGGTGGCCCATGGTGACGTCGTCCTTGGAGCGTAGCTGCAGACTGTTCCCTTGTCACCAAAGGGGCAATACTCGTTGTCCGCTTTGCTTGGCTCCGCTTTGTTGACTGCTTTATACATGGAAACGGCAACTGCGGCATCGTCGTCATCGCGCGTAGGCACGCGCGTCACTCTGCGCATGGCGCAGAGTCCATGTGCGCTCTGCCGCGGGGGCAGAGATGGCTTCACGAGGAAAGCGCTTGTCGAGGCGAAAGGCCTCGCCAAGCCCTTCAGCTTGGTCCTTAGCAGAATTGCGGGCGGCGTCGGAGACGCCTTGTCGAGGAGCGATCCCTCGCCGAGGGAAAGAACCCTTGGCGAGGAGAAGAACCCTTCGCGAGGAGGGAAATCCTCGCGAAGCACGCCAGGCTTAGAGAGCCTGGTCCTTAGCGAAAATCATCCAAACAATCTTGTGGGCCCTGGCAGGCCGGCCCGTGGTACCCTGGTTTCCACTGTGCCGACAGTAGCCCCCGGGCCCGCGATGGGCACGCCGAGGCCCATGGACGAAGGCGAAGCGTCGAGGGGCCAAAGATGCCTGACAGGGCCGCGACACGTGTCACGCAGCGGTTGCGCCCGCGGCCGCGGCCTCCTCGGCTCCAACGGGCGACGTGGCGGGGCCCGCCACGATTCGAGTGCTGGTCAATAAAGCCTGGGCGCGCAGGCGGCGCCCATTACTTCTCCCGTAACTCCTCCGCACACTTCTCCCCACGCCTCCAATCCCTCCAGAGAACTCCAACCTCCAGAGCACTCTTCTTCTTCTCCGGCGACCATGGCTCCCAAGAAAGCAGGTGCCGACAAGGGCAAGGCCACCGTGCAGGCGAGCTCGTCGGTGGCGACGGCGCGGGCGGGCACGTCCGCGGCGATGGTGCGCGCTGCTGCTCTCGAGGGAGCGCTGCCAAAGACGCGCGTCACCGCAGCGACAATAGCGACGGTGCGCCACCTGGCGGCGGCGAAAACCAACGAGCACGGCGCCACCGAACTGAGGCCGGCCGGTAGCAGGCTTACCGACACCTTCTACCCCATCTTCCTCCATACTCTCTACGCCGGCCTGGTACCACCGTTCTCTGATTTCCTCCTGGCGATCTTGGAGACGTACCAGATCCAACTCCTTCACCTTCATCCCAACTCCATCCTCATCCTTGCCATCTTCGCCCACTTCTGCGAGGCCTACGTCGGCATCCGCCCCTCGGTGGCGCTCTTCCGCAGTTTCTATTCCCTTCGGAACTCCGCCAAGGGCGAGCGGCTCGGATGCGTCTCTTTTCGCATCGTCGACGCCCGGAGCGACAACTACATCCCCATCGCCTGGCTTGGCGAGGTCGCCGTCACCAAGGTGACGAAAAAGGTCGACAAGTTCCGCGAGAAGTGGCTCTTCGTCGACGCCAAGACCACCAACCCTCTCCTGGAGGTGCCCGAGGCGCCGCCGAGGAAATGGGCGCGCTGGTCGAGCGCGGACTTCAGGGGCTCAAAGCTTGACGCGGTGTACATGTACTTCCGTCACATCCGCGACGCAGGGGTCACCGGTCAAATGGTGGCGAAGGACTTCACCAGGCGCTGCATCGCCCCCCTTCAACAGCACGCCGAGCCGGTGTGGCGATACGATGGCAAGGACGACGCCATGCGGCTAAGCAGGGACGGCTTTGAGCCTGATGTGCTCCGCCAGATCATGAACGTCCTCTTCACATCGCCGGAGATCCCGCCCGCCAAGAAAGAGGCGGCCAAGCCGCTCATCGTCTTCGCCGAGGAGAGCATCGCGGAGCAGCGCTCGCATATGCCCACATTCGACGAGTGGGGAATCGTGCCTGCGGGGCACAGCGGGCCTCGCCCTAACCCGTGGGCGGCGGAGCCGGAGTACGTGGACGAGGCTCCCGAGGCTGAGGAGGCCGAGTCCGCCGAGGAGGAGGCCTCGAGAAGCGAGGACCCCCTTGGCGAAGACGAGGCTTCAAGGGGCGATGACCCCGTCGGCGAGGGCGCCGGATCCTCGAGGAGCGCCCACGCCGAAGTGGACCTCCAGGTGCTATCCTCCGGCGACGAGGAGGACGCCTTCCGCATCGTCCGCTCCCAGCGCGCCGATGAGGAGGAGGAGACGAGCGGCGGCGGAAAAGGGCGTTGCGAGCCCCGCTCCAAGGCCGTCCACGACAGGAGGGCCGCAACCGCGGGAGGCATCCCTCGCGCGGAGACAGGCGCGGCCCGGGAGGAGGCCGGAGCAAGCCTCATCCAGCCTCCCAAGGCAAAGAAGAGGGTGTGGGTGATGGCCGGCGAGTAAGCCCTCGATTTCTCTTTCTTCTTCAAGATTTCACTTTGAGAATTCCCCCCTTTGAAGGATTTTCGACTTGTCTTCTTTTCAGGCAGCCCGCGGAGCCAAAGAAGCGGCGGCTCGGCGAGGTTGGAGAGACCACCAGCGTCGCCATGGAGACGCCTGCAGCCGGCGAGCCGCAGCAGGCAGTTGCCTCTCCCGCGGTCGAGCACCGCGCGGAGACGGTGATGGCCGAAGAGAGCGTGGCGTCGCCGATTCGGGCGGCGACCCCTCCAGCGGCGGAGCACCACGTGGAGGAGGAGACCGCAGAGGCGGCGACGTCGCCAACCAGGGCGGCGACTCCTCCGGTCCAGCAGGAGGCGGAGGAGGAACCCATGGACGAGGACATCGTCGCGGAGTTGCCTCCAGAGGAGGGGGCCTCGAGAAGGGCTGACGCGCCCGAGGCCGCGGCGGGCGCGGCCGCTGCAGAGGGGGCCGGAGGCGCCCCTGTGGAGCAGGGGGTAGAGACACCTCCGGAGCCCCCGAGCGACGGGGCCAGGGGCGAAGGGATGCCCAGCCCCCAGAGGGCTCCCTACGCGGGCGGCGAGGGAGACGCCCCCACGAGCCCCCACGCCGCGGCGGGGCCGCCACAAGTTTGGGGCAGGATGCCTTAGGCGCCTCGACAAGCGCCGAAGCCTCTGCGCCTCACGAGGATGTAGGGGTCTTGGCGCTGGGTGAGCCGCGCCCCTCGCGCGGTTCGCCGCGACGTCGTCATCCGCCAATCGCGGCAGGCGCTTGACGGGCTGGCGGCGCAGCTCGCCAAGGAGGATCTTGCCATGGAGAAGGAGCGGACTAGGCTTGCCGACGCCTGGGCCCTCCTCCACGAGCGGTGGAAATGTGTCGCCGGCAGGACTCGGCGGCAAAGATGGCGCGTGAGGAA
This sequence comes from Puccinellia tenuiflora, assembly GCA_012064385.1. NCBI lineage: Eukaryota > Viridiplantae > Streptophyta > Magnoliopsida > Poales > Poaceae > Puccinellia > Puccinellia tenuiflora. The sequence continues at coordinate 318,397 of QRDG01001028.1, forward strand.
GCGATGCGCTTCGCGAAGGAGACCCGCGACAGCGTCAAGCGGGAGGCGGCCGAGGTCATGGGCCAGCTTGATGCTGCCCGGGAGGCGCTGGAGACGATGCCACTGCCAAGCACCAGGAGTTGGCGGCTCGCGAAGAGAAGTTCACCAACGAGTCCGAGGCCGCGAGGACCGCCTTGAAGAGCTGCGCGAACAGCTAGACGCCCGCGAGGGGCAGCTAACGCCTCGCGAGATCGAGCTGAAGAAACGTGAGGAAGAGCTCTCCCTCCGGGAGAAAGAGCTGGGCCGGCGCGAAGAACAAGTCCACTCTCTGGAGGAGGAGCAAGCCACCCGCGAGGGGCTGCTGCAGGAGCGCGAAAACTCAGTGGCCAGGAGCGAGGCCACCCGCAAGGAGCGCCACGACAAGGCCAACGCTGACCTCGCTATGAAGCAGAAGATGACTCAGGAGGAGGCCGACGCCAGGGTTGAGCGCATCCGCGAGAGCCTCGCCAATGACTATGACGCCAAGGCCACGAAGCAGGAAGAGCGCTTCACGATGAAACGCAACGAGTTCCTGCATCAGATCGAGGGGCTCGAGGAGGAGATTGCCGCCCTGAAGGCTGACCTGAGCGACCTCCAGCAACAGGTGGGGCCGGCCGCGGACCGCGCAGAGCAAGCGCAGGACTCTGCGCGGCACAACCGGGCCATGACGCGCCAGCGCCAGCTCATGCTTCACGAGTTGGTTCGCCGCGCGAACGCCATCGGGGACGACCTGAGGATCGAGGTCCCCCACCTTCCCACCGGAGGGGTCAACGACGAGACGGCGCACGCGCAACTCTTCGGGCAGTTCCTCGAGGAGATTGAAAAGGTCGCGAAGCGCTTCGACGAGCGCGTCGTGGCGGAGAGCCGCGATCTCCTCGTCCTTGCCATCAGCCGCGTCTTCAGCAATCTTCTGAAGCTCTGGCCCTCTTTCAACCTCGAGGCCGTGATGGAGCCGGTCGAGATCCGCAGCAAGGCAGGGGAGGCCGCCGAGGTTCTCGCCAAGAAGTACGACCAAGTCTTGGTCGATGAAGACGAAGGCGACGGCGAGGGAGATTCCCTGGAAGCGGGAGCTGGCGCGGATGGAGCGGGGACCTCGGGAGGCGCGACGGCCTGAACTTCCTGTAGCTGGCTTGCGCATGAGGCACATTATCGTGGTATTCTGGTTGTAATAACATTTGTAAGACTTGCTTTTAGCTTGGGAACGTGCTTGTGAATGCCCCTTGGGTGGCTTTTGTCTTTTCCCTTCATGTCTTTTTCGCTCTACGTCTTAGGATCCTCCCTTAGCGCTACACCACCGCCGCTTCGGTATGTGCGAGTCAGTGCTCCACAACTCCGGGGGGTGCGTGAGGCCTCAAGAAGTAAGAGCTCCGCGAAGCACGATGCTTGGGGCTCCCCTTTGACGTGCAAGCAGCCCATGATGCGTGGGAGAGAGAAAAGAGACTCGAGGGGCAAAAACCAGCAAGAGGAAACTTAGCTTTGACGAGGCGTTTTTCGCCTTGGAAAGGGTGTTGGTTCCTAAGCGAGACGTTTTCGCTTTGTTGTTGCCTGCGGCTTGGAGAGCCTGTTTTCCTGCACTTGGAGAAATAGGCGTATCCACAAGCAATAGATAGCTAAAGAATCTTATGGTGCTCGTAGGTTCCTTCATGTGTGTCTCGCGAGGAGAAACAGGCACCAAGGTTTTGGTGATCCTTGGTGAGTTGACGTGCGCGGGAGCTGACCCATGAGTTCAGAGCTCCTTGGGAGTTGACATGCATGAGAGCTGACCCGCAAGTTCAGAGCTCGGATCCCTTGGGTTTTAGGTGCTGCCGGGATGCTCCCGTGGCATGGCACCCTGCTAGCCCCCGCTCGTGAGATACACAGGAGGGATCATACGAGCGAGAGAAAAAAGCGAACAACACCGAAGCAAAGAAACACCAAAGCGACAAAATACGTTGGCGCGATGCGCAAATGTTCAAATTGGCCTGAAACATAGGTTCATTACACTGGCGTGGCCAGAAGCACAAAAAATCCGCCATGCTCTTGGCATGGGGTCCACATTCTGTGGCTGAGACTCTCGAGGGGCGTGCCCGAGGCAGACGCATGTAGAGAGAGCTCAGGGGGCCCCTATGCGGGGGTGGCTTTTAGCCTGCGTTCCACCATGACCGGCATGGGGATCCACTTCGCCAAGACATGGTGCCTGAAGAGGTTACCATGCCGAGGCTTAGTGGCTTGGGAGTCTTCTCGAACGGCCCGCGGCAACGTATAGTAGAGAGGGGAGCCCGAAGTTTTTCCTCCTTAAGGATGATGGCACGTGGCTCTCCCTTGATGCAAAAAAATTGCTCGCCGAGGGCGATTAGGGGTAGGAACTTGCGCAGGTGCTGGATGTCCAGGGGGTTGGCGACAGGGATGCCGTCCTCCGTCTCAAGCCGTGCGGAGCCAGGCCTGGCGATGTGCGTGACTCTGTAGGGGCCTTCCCACATTGGTGAGAGCTTGTGGAGGCCTGCCCTGGAGAGGATTCTCCTAAAGACAAGGTCTCCTACCTTCGAGAGTGCGTGGCCGGATGTGGCGGCTGTGGTGTGATAGCGACGGAGGTCTTGCTAGTACCTTGCCGCTCTCAGGGCCGCATTGCGGCGAAGCCCTTCAAGCAGCAGCAGGTCGTCATTGCGGAGTTCGTCCATCCTCAGCCTCCTTGAAGGCC
>QRDG01001028.1:322175-403391 GCA_012064385.1 Puccinellia tenuiflora
TCCCCGGGCTCGGTGGAGTCCTTGGCGAGGTTTTCTTGGGACTGGGGGCCTGACGAGGCTGCTTCTTTGTCGGGGGGTTCTGGGCTTGGCGAGGTGGAGTTCTGCTTGTCGAGGACTGGCTCTTCTCTTTCAGCCACCAAGACCGCGCTTGCCGTCTGAGGAGTGGCTGCAAGGTACAGCTTCAGAGGCTCGCGAGGACGTGGGGCGACCATGATGGGTGGGCTCGCCAGGTATTTCTTTAAGTCCTCAAAGGCCTTTGCTGCTTCGGGGGTCCACTTGAAAGGACCGGACCTCTTCATGATCTTGAAAAATGGCAGCGCCCTCTCGCCGAACTTGGAGATGAAACGGCCAAGGCTGGCCATACATCCCGCTAAGCGTTGCATGTCCTTGAGGCGACGAGGGGGACTGCATCTGCTATATGGCCTTGATTTTGTCGGGATTGGCCTCAATGCCGCGGTGGGGATACCAGGAAACCGAGGAGCTTGCCTGAAGGGACCCCGAAGACGCACTTGGCGGGGTTCAGCTTGATGTTGACCTTGCGCAGGTTGGCAAAAGTCTCCTCGAGGTCCTGGATGAGCGTGTCCTTCTCGCGAGTTTTGACGACGATGTCGTCGACGTAGGCCTCTGCATTCCTCCCCATTTGAGCTCCCAAGGCGATCCTCATGAGGCGCTGGAAAGTGGCGCCAGCGTTCTTCAGACCGAAGGGCATACAGACGTAGCAAAACACACCGCAAGGGGTGAGAAATGCTGTCTTCTCCTCGTCCTCCTTCGCCATCTTGATCTGGTGATAACCAGAGAAGGCATCCAGAAAACAGAGGAGTGCGCAGCCGGCGGTGGAGTCTACGATCTGGTCGATCCTCGGGAGGGGATAGGGGTCCTTGGGGCAGGCCTTGTTGAGGTCGGTGAAGTCGATGCAGAGGCGACTCCCTCCGGTGTGCTTGGGGACGACCACACCGTTGGCGAGCCAAGTGGGGTGGACCACTTCCTTGATGATGCTGGCCTTCTTCAGCTTGTCTACTTCCTTGACGATGAAGTCTTGCTTCTCTGGCGCTTGGCGCCGCGCTTTTTGCTTGACGGGGCGTGCGTTTGGGCACACGGCTATGTGGTGCTCGATCACCTCCCTCGGTACTCCGGACATATCTGACGGTGTCCAGGCGAACATGTCAGAGTTTGCCCTGAGGAAGGCGACGAGCGCGCTTTCCTATTTGGGAGGCAGGTTGGCGCCGATGGTGACGCAAGCCCCCGAGCCGCTCGCCTCCAGAGACACTTGTTTTGTCGCAGCCTTCTCCTGGGGAGAACAGCTGCTTCTTCTTCGCGGGGGGCCTCGGGAGGGGTTCCTCGTCCTCGTCAGCGGGTGACGCCACCGCGGCAGCCTTGTAGGCCGCTTGCGCAGCGTACAAGGCGTCCGAGACCACGCCGCGGATGACAATGGTGCCACCCGAGCCAGGGAGCTTGACGAGGTTGTAGGCGTGGTGGGTCACCGCCATGAACTTGGCGAGGGCGGGGTAGCCGAGTATGGCGTTGTAGGGTAGGCCGATGTGTGCGACGTCGAAGTCGATCAGCTCGGTGCGGTAGTTGACCTGGGTGCCGAAAGTGACGGCGAGCCTCACCTGCCCCAAAGGGGTGTGTAAGACCCTCTGTCACTCCCGAGAAGGGCCTGGTAGGCATGAGCCGCTCATAGGGCACCTGCAGCTTCTCGAATGTCTCGACGGAGATGACGTTGAGGCCAGCACCCCCATCAATGAGCGTCTTAGAGACGGCGATGTTGTTGATGGTGGGGGTGCAGACCAACGGGATGGTGCCAACGGTTGACGTGGACTTGGGGTGGTCGTCGGAGTCGAAAGTAATGGGGCACTGGGACCACTTGAGGGGCCTGGAGGCCTCGACTCCAGGGAGGGCTGCCGCGACCTCGCGGGCGAGTTGCTTGAAGTGGCGGTTGGAGCGAGGGGCCTGGGCCCCGCCAAGGATACAAGCTGCCCCGCGAGGCACCTGGTAGCCTTCGTCAGCCTCGGCAGGCAGGTTGTCGTTTGTGGGCTGGGCAGCGTTGGCCTGGGGGTTCTGCTGGTAGCTATCGTTGTAGTTGTTGTTCCAGCGTCGCCCCTCGCGGCCGCTGCGGCCTCCGCCGCGGCCTCCGCGGCCTCCATTTGCCTCGCGAGCCTCGCGAGCCTCGCGAAGCCTCTTGATGTCGAAGCAGTCCTCGGTGGCGTGAGAGTGCCTGTTGTGGTAGATGCAGAAGGGACGGTCGTCCTTTTTCTCAGGTCCTGCGGCTGGAGTGGCAGCTTGCCGAGACTGCTTGGCGTCAGGCTCCGCCGCGAGGACCGCAGTAGTCTTGCGCTTCTCAGAGGACTTCTTCTTTTTGGACCCCTCGGCAGGGTCCCCTGGCTCGTTCTTGACGAACAAGCGGCCCTCTTCAGCCTTGGCGCATTTGTCCGCCAAGTCGAAAAGCTTGACGACGGTGGTGATGTTGTCGTGGATGCCGAGCTTCTCGAGCATCCGCACGTCCGTGACCCCAGCCTGGAAGGCAGAAATGACCTGCGCGTCGGTGGCGTTGGGGATCTTGTTGCGCACTTGGCTGAAGCGCTGGATGTACTTGCGGAGGGTCTCGCCAGGCTTCTGACGCACGGCGCGGAGGTCGTTGTAGGTGAGGCCGCGCTCGTACGTGCCCTTGAAGTTGGCGATGAAGCACCGGCAGAGCTCCTCCCAAGAGCTGATGGACTCGGCGGGGAGGTTGGTGAGCCATGAGGACGCAGAGTCCTTGAGGGCCATGGGGAACCAGTTCGCCATGACCTTGTCGTCGCCCCCGGCGGCCTGGATGGCCAAAGAGTAGAGCTGCAGGAACTCCAGGGGGTTGTTCTTGCCGTCGTAGCGCGGAGGGAGGTCCGGTCTGAACTTGACTGGCCAAACGACGCGACGAAGGCTGCGAGTGAACGCGGCCGTCGTGCCGTAGGTGACCGTGCCGTTGGCAAGGGTGGCGCGGAGGTGGCGCCCGGCGGTGGCGATGTCCTGAACGGCGCGGTTGCGGCGTTCCTGCCCGCGCTCGATGCTCACGCGCGCGTCCTCAGGGGCTCGCTGCACGATCTGGCAGTCGTGCGGCGACGACGCGTGCGACGCAGCGCGGCCGTCGCGAGGAGGAGCCCCCGTTGGAGCAGGTTGCGGTGCAACCGGTGGAGCTGGAGCGGGTGCGGGATGGAGAGGAGGTGCGGGAGGTGCGCCGTGCGCCACGTCCCCCACGAGCGCAGAAGGGACCAGGGAACGAGACGGCGCGGGTACCGCGGCGCGAGCGGCGCCGACGAGCTCGGCAACGCGGTTGAGCCAGGCCTCCTGAGCCGCCGGCGTGGGGCGGTACTGCAGCAGCTCCTGCGCCATGAGGAGCGCAGTCGCCGGGCTGGGCGCAGGGCGGCCCAGCGAGGAAGCAGCGCGGTCCCGCGACGGGGGCAGGGAGGAGGCCTCCTCTTCGCCGAGGCCGTCCTCAGCGTGGTCGATGTCGTCGTCGTCGCGGTGCTCGACGCGGGGCTCGGGGTCGACGCGGCGCTCCGGAGCAGAGCCCCCACGCGTGCGGCCACGCGGGCGGCCTGCGGGAGCGGTGGCGGCGCTAGCCGTCCGGCGAGCGAGACGTTCAGCACGAGAACCGGCCATGGCTGTGTCGAGGATGAAGACGCGCCTCAGCCCCCTACCTGGCGCGCCAAATGTCGGAGATTGTCCCCAGGAACTAGGGGTGTCTCCAAGGTATCGTGTAAGGGGCTGAACACGGAGTCAAACAGTCCACAACGTGCTCCGGCGACGGTGCTCGTCAGGCTCGCTGCGGACGACACTGCAGAGATTGACACAAGGTATTACCCAGGTTCAGGGCCCTCTTGTGGAGGTAAAACCCCTACGTCCTGCTATGGTGTATTGCACTGCTTGAAGAGTTTACAGTACAAGGAGAGCTTGTCGAGCTCGAGGTGGCTAACAATGGCTACTGCTAGTCTTTAGATCTAGGGTTAGGGTTTTGCTAGAGTGGCACCCACCGAAGATCGAACCCTTTGCTTGGGCGTGCTCCTCCTCCTTTTATAGGCGTCCTGGGCCTCTTCTGCCCAAACATTTGGGCGGGAAGGGCTACCACATGGCGACGAAGGAGGAGGCACGGTGCACCGTAAAGGTGAGGTCTACCATAAAGGTGAAGATCGTGGACGCGGTCCACGGCAGGGGAACAGCGTCACCAAAGCTGAAAAGGGGGGCACCGACCAGCTGGACAGCGGGCTGGCGCTTGCCGAGGTGGGAGGCGGCCCATGGTGACGTCGTCCTTGGAGCGTAGCTGCAGACTGTTCCCTTGTCACCAAAGAGGCAATACTCGTTGTCCGCTTTGCTTGGCTCCGCTTTGTTGACTGCTTTATACATGGAAACGGCAACTGCGGCGTCGTCGTCATCGCGCGTAGGCACGCGCGTCACTCTGCGCATGGCGCAGAGTCCATGTGCGCTCTGCCGCGGGGGCAGAGATAGCTTCACGAAGAAAGCGCTTCGCGAGGCGAAAGGCCTCGCCAAGCCTCGCGGCTTGGTCCTTAGTAGAATTTGCGGGCGGCGTCGGAGACGCCTTGTCGAAGAGCGATCCCTCGCCGAGGGAAAGAACCCTTGGCGAGGAGAAGAACCCTTCGCGAGGAGAGAAATCCTCGCGAGGCTCGCCAGGCTTGGAGAGCCTGGTCCTTAGCGAAAATCACCTGAAGAATCTTGTGGGCCCTGGCAGGCCGGCCCGTGGTACCCTGGTTTCCACTGTGCCGACACTCAGGGGCTCGCTGCACGATTTGGCAGTCATGTGGCGACGACGCGTGCGATGCAGCGCGGCCGTCGCGAGGAGGAGCCCCCGCTGGAGCAGGTGCGGGATGGAGAGGAGGCGCGGGAGGTGCGCCGTGCGCCACGTCCCCCACGAGCGCAGAAGGAACCAGGGAACGAGACGGCGCGGGTGCCGCGGCGCGAGCGGCGCCGATGAGCTCGGCAACGCGGTTGAGCCAGGCCTCCTGAGCCGCCGGCGTGGGGCGGTACTGCAGCAGCTCCTGCGCCATGAGGAGCAAAGTCGCCGGGCTGGGCGCAGGGCGGCCCAGCGAGGAGGGCAGCACGGTCCCGCGACGGGAGCAGGGAGGAGGCCTCTTCTTCGCCGAGGTCGTCCTCAGCGTGGTCGACGTCGTCGTCGTCCGGGTGCTCGATGCGGGGCTCGGGGTCGACACGGCGCTCCGGAGCAGAGCCCCCGCGCGGGCGGCCTGCGGGAGCGGTGGCGGCGCTAGCCGTCCGGCGAGCGAGGCGTTCGGCACGAGAACCGGCCATGGCTGTGTCGAGGATGAAGACGCGCCTCAGCCCCCTACCTGGCGCGCCAAATGTCGGAGATTGTCCCCAGGAACTAGGGGTGTCTCCAAGGTATCGTGTAAGGGGCTGAACACGGAGTCAAACAATCCACAACGTGCTCCGGCGACGGTGCTCGTCAGGCTCGCTGCGGACGACACTGCAGAGATTGACACGAGGTCTTACCCAGGTTCAGGGCCCTCTTGTGGAAGTAAAAACCCCTACGTCCTGCTTCGGTATATTGCACTGTTTGGAGAGTTTACAGTACAAGGAGAGCTTGTCGAGCTCGAGGTGGCTAACAATGGCTACTTGCTAGGCTTCAGATCTAGGGTTAGGGTTTGCTAGAGCTGGACCAACCGAAGATCGAACCCTTTGCTTGGGCGTGCTCCTCCCCCTTTTATAGGCGTCCTGGGCCTCTTCCGCCCAAACATTTGGGCGGGAAGGGCTACCACATGGCGACGAAGGAGGAGGCGCGGTGTATGATAAAGGTGAAGTCCACCATAAAGGTAAAGCTCGTGGACGCGGTCCACGGCAGGGGACGGCGTCACCAAAGCTGAAAAGGGGCACCGACCAGCTGGACAGTGGGCTGGCGCTTGCCGAGGTGGGAGGTGACCCACGGTGACGTCGTCCTTGGAGCGTAGCTGCAGACTGTTCCCTTGTCACCAAAGAGGCAATACTCGTTGTCCGCTTTGCTTGGCTCCGCTTTGTTGACTGCTTTATACATGGAAACGGCAACTGCGGCGTCGTCGTCATCCCGCGTAGGCACGCGCGTCACTCTGCACATGGCGCAGAGCCCATGTGCGCTCTGCCGCGGGGGCAGAGATGGCTTCACGAGGAAGGCGCTTCGCGAGGCGAAAAGCCTCGCCAAGCCCTTCAGCTTGGTCCTTAGCAGAATTGCGGGCGGCGTCGGAGACGCCTTGTCGAGGAGCGATCCCTCGCCAAGGGAGAGAATCCTTGACGAGGGGGAAAACCCTTCGCGAGGGGAGAATCCTCGCGAAGCTCGCCAGGCCTGGAGAGCCTGGTCCTTAGCGAAAATCATCCAAAGAATCTTGTGGGCCCTGGCAGGCCGGCCCGTGGTACCCTGGTTTCCACTGTGCCGACAGAGGTGAGTGGGGGCTTTTTGGAGGTTTTCATATGTCAGAGGGGCTCGTCCGTCAATTTCACGCCCTGAGTTTTGTCCGACGCGCCCAAGCGGCTCCCGCCGCGGAGTTCGTGGACTGAGAGTGTCGGACGAGGTATTGGGCTGCGCTGGACGAACTCGATTTGTCGACGCCGCGACTGGGCGCCAAATTTCATCTGGTGCGACCAATATGACTATTGGCGGCCCGGACTAGAGATGCTCTTTGGCAATCAAACAACCCAAGATGACAAGCTATTGTATGAGTGGACTACTAGTTGGTTTTTTTTTTTTTGGAATATCAGATATTATATTAATAGACATCAGTGGCATATTACAGAAAGTAGCATGAAGGGAAACACGCTAAGATTGCTGAATTTCTCACGTACTGGACATGACCCAGAGACATGAGAACTACAAGCGCATCTGATAAGTGGAGGCTGAGTAGAAGTAATTCTTGTGGCAAACCTAGCATAGTGATGAGCAACGAAATTCAAACTTCTAGGGATCTGAAAGAATCTCGCCGGACATAAATAATCTGAAGCAAAGATCGCCGCAAGCTGTGGCCTGATTTGCCAATGTCCTGGAGCATGGAGAATGTTTTTTTTTTTGCAGCTACAGCCTTGGCTAGAGTAGCACAGTCCGTGAGGAAACATGCTTCCTGAACCTGAAGGACTGAAGAAACAGCAAGTTGCAAGGCAAATGCTTCTGCCTGTAGAGCCGAAGAAACTGGAGGAGAGACTGCAGAAACGAAAACACCATGTTGATGGCCATCCTCAGAATTCTTGATGTAGATCCCAATTCCCGGTTGCACCTGCAAGTGATTATCAGGAGCCTACCAAGCTGCATCTGCGAATATTTTTGGCCCATCGACCATCGAAAGGTCAGAAATTGAAGGAACACCCGAGGGTTGTGCTTGGTAATTAGAACTTGGAGCCCAAGGAGAAAGTAGATTTGAGCTATAATCTTGGTCTTTGTCCGTTAGCGTTGTACATCTCAACATCGCCTCTGCTGCCGGAAATACCTGCAAGGGAGAGTTGACCTTCCTGCCAAAAACGAAGTCGTTCCGAGCCTTCCATATACACCAAAGGAAAGTGTAAATATTTAAAACAGATGCATATGGGTGACCTGAAGAAAGGATTGCTTGAATAGTAGCAGGCAAAGAAGAAGAGGTATTCACAATCACTTCTGACTTAAGGTACCAGGGGGCGGCAAACCATGCAGCCTTCGCAAAGGGGCATAGGAAGAAGAGGTGCATGTCATCTTCAACCTGCCCACACCTAGAGCAATCTGTATCAATGTGAGTAGAAAACCTACCTGCTCTTTTCCCAGTTGGTAAAGCCTTCGAAAAAGTCTCCAAGCAAAGGTTTGGACTCGAGGAGCCAGGTTTTTGTCTTTCCAAACCTGCATAAGAAGTGTTTTAACCTGCGTAGGGACTTCTTTTGGCCTTTGATTCTCTGGCAACTCCAAATTGCTGAAGCAATGACTATAAGCGCTTTTACAGGAGAATTCCCCTGTAGGAGTTAACTTCCAACATAGCAAATCTGGCCCTAAAGTGTCAATGATAGGGGTTTGTATAATAGTGTTTGCAGTTTGAGGAGTAAACAGGGCATTTATGAGGGAAACATTCCACCTCTTCTGATTCGGCATCCATAAATCTTTAACTACAGTTGAGTAAACAAAAGGTTTAGGCTGAATTATTAAGTTGTCATAAATTGTTTCCCATCCTGAAAACCAGGATGAACTCCAAACCGAGACATTGCCATCCAAAAGCTGATAAAAAGAAGCCGAGCATAGGAGGGGTTTTACCTTTAGAATTGCTGACCAGAATGCAGATTTGGGAACATTAGATTTGGCCCTCCAGAGTGAGGTGTCATGATGATATTTTGACTTGAGAATGAGAGCTAGCTGACTGTCAGGGTGTTTGGCTAGTCTCCAAGCTGCAGACAAAATGAGTCCCTGGTTTGTTGCCTGGAAGTTCCTGATTCCAAGACCCACCTCCTGCTTAGGGGTGCATATGTCAGCCCAAGCTCTAAGGCACAGGCTTCTGGCATTGTCTTCTTCCTTAATTCCTGTCCACCAAAATCTTCTGATAATAGCAGTGAGTTTGTTAAGAAACTTTTTTGAAAAAAGAATGTTAGACATGTAATTGACAGGGATAGAAGAGAAAACAGATTTTATTAACTCCAAACGGGCTGCATGAGATAACTTGTTTGCAACATAAGTACTTAGCTTAGATTTAAATTTTCCATAAATGAAGTTGTACGCAGCAGCTCTATCCTTCGCGGGCAAAATTAAGAGATGGCCAAGATGGATTGTGTTAGTGTCTATATCTGGCACATGGAAGATTTGTCTAATATCCTGCATAACCTGTTGATCGACCTTTTTGCTGAAAAGAATAGCATATTTGCTCCAGTTTGGCACTTGAGCAGAAGCACGGCAAAATTGATTAATAATGTGAGACATAGTAGCAGCCTCTTGGATGTTAGCGTTGCCACAAACTAACAGATCATCGGCAAATAAGAGAGAATGAATCGGGGGACAATTTGGTCCAAGAGAAATACTTGTCAAGATATTGTCGTGCATTGCCTCTTGGAGTGCCAAAGAGAGTTCATTGAGTGCAAGCACAAACAAAGAGGGTGACAAGGGGCAGCCCTGTCGCACTCCTCGACTATTTGTAAATCGAGCATAAGACTGACCATTGATAATAACAGAAGAGGTTGGAGAGGCAATGCAAGCATGGACCAGATTTATAAAATGTTCATGAAACCCTTTACGTCTCAGAGCCGTCGAGATGAAATGCCATTCAAGTTTATCAAAAGTTTTTGCAAGATCAATTTTAAGCATAAAAGCCTGGCTATTCCAAGAGTTTAATGAAAAGGAGTGCGCAATTTCCTGAGTGATGTAGCCCCACACGTGGACAACACCATGGACACCATGCCAAATGGCCCAATGACAAGATCAAGAGTCAAGGCTCTTCATGAAAAGGTGACCTCGCTCCTCTCGATGTGTGATCTTGACCTTCCTTTGAATGGGTTGCTACTTCATGCCGGTACCTTGTGCATACTCAGGATCCACCCAGTTGATGGCCCACAATGGAGTCAAGGAGATGACCAAGAGAAGGTCCAAGATGATGGAGAAGATGGACCAGAGGAGACCCAAGAAGATGGACAAGAAGAGGAGGGAAGGAGCGAAGACTGGGTGGCCGGCCTCCCAGCCGGCCTAGGCCGGCCTCCAGGCCGGGCACCAACCCGAAGCCGCCGGCCTCCCAGCCGGCCCAGGCCGGCCTCCAGGCCGGGCACCCACCCGAAGCCGCCGGCCTCCATACCGGCCCAGGCCGGCCCTCAGGCCGGGCCACATCCCGACGCCGCCGGCCCACGCGCCGGCCTCCCAGCCGGCCTCCAGGCCGGCCTAGGCCGGCCCCCAGGCCGGTCATCCCCCTGAGCCGGCCGGCCTCCAGGCCGGCCTAGGCCGGCCCCCAGGCCGGTTCCCGCCAGAGCCAGCCGGCCTCCAGGCCGGCCTAGGCCGGCCCCCAGGCCGGTTCCCCGCCTTTCCTGCCCCGTTTTGTAATGGACTATAAATAGCCTTCCACTTTCCCCATTTCGAGGGTAGACTGAATCTGAGACTTGTGAGAGCTATGCTCCTCCTCCCTCGTAGCTAGGGTGCCTCGTTGAGGTAGATCTTGTTGTTGCTACTCTTTCACTGCGGTGTCTCTAGTAGTGCAAACCAATCTTTCACTGCGGTGATTCTATTGGATCGGTGGACCGGCCGGTAAGAGCAATCGGTTTCAACAAGAGTAAGTTTGGCTTTGATTCTTCGATCCAAAGGCTACCTTTTTGAGGGTTTGTTGTTGGGTGGAGTTCTTAGCAGGATTTGCTAGTTATCCTTGTGTTTTGCCCACGAATCTCCCTCGTTTCCCCTCGTGTTCTTCGTGTTCATCCCCGTTTCCCCCTCAAATCCGTGAAGATCGGGCCTAGCCCTACATCATTTGGTATCAAGAGCAAGGGTTTCCACGGATTTGGATCGTGTTTCCACCGTTTATTAGCCATTTTCCACCAAAATTTTTCTTTCCCATACCAATTTCGAAAATTCCAAAAAAAATAGCCCATATGGATTTCGTTCGATCTTTCGATTTGGTGAGCGATTTGTGGTTTTGATCCACGGATCTCGTGCTTAAGACCTTTTCCCCACTTTCCGTTGGTGTTTTCCGGAGGCCTTTTCCGCTCCAAGCCCAAGCGTGCCGCGCAATTCGTCGCCGGCGGTACTACCGTCCGAACGGCCGTTACTACCGCCCGCAATCGGTCTTACCGCCCGTTCGGCCGGTGCTACCGCCGCACGACTATTCACCGATTTCATCTTCGTGTCGCTTCATCGCTACCTCGACGACATCAAAGGTATAGCTTCCGACACATCCCTTTCCATTTCGCGAAACTTTTTCCTAGGAGCTAGCTCTTCATAGTGTGAGCATTGCACTTGTGTGACACCAAGTAACCATATCATAATCTTGTGAGCATCTAGTTGTAGCGGACTCGGCTCGGGCAAAAGCATAAAAGCAAAAGAGAAATAGAAAAGATTCAAAAAAAAAAAAAGAAGAGAAAAGCCGAGCCGTGATCCTAGTTATCCTCAAGCTCCAATTACCAATAGAAAAATGGGTACACTTGTGCAAATCGGGTGCTCCTTCCCATACACTTGAGCTAGTTGTCCTTCGAGAGGTGGTGCGGCACGAGCATAGTCTTCGTTAGGTCCAAGTTGCTCCTCCCTATAGTCGCACCATCCACGTTTGTCTCCACGTGTGAGTCTCTTTTGTTTCTCGGATTGTGTGGTTAGTCTCTTTTGTTTCGTGGTCCTTGTGGTTATCCTCCACTTCTTGCAATAGCCTTTTCGTTGGTTTCGTTTCGATTTCTTGCCACTTTACCATACCCAAGCTCCTCATAAGTGTGTGTGTGGGTCGCTTTTGGATTGCTAATCAAACACTTTTACTCTTGTGACACCATTGTCTCGGACGGCAAGCCCACTTGTCCAATATTATCAACCAAAGGTAAGAGCGGTTTTTAGCCACCAAATTTTCCACATATCACTTGTGTTGTCTAATCATGGCTAGGGAAGAACAAGATGCCGACTTCGGCAAACAAGCGGAGGCCCTGAGGAGGTACATGGACGACAACTTCCGCCGCTACGAGGAGCGCCATCAAGCCGCACAACGTGAAAACGCTGAGCGCTTCGCTCAAATACAAGACGATCAACGTGAGAACAAGGCGCGTTCCATTCGTCTCGAGGAGCTTCTCGCACGACAACAACGGCACTCTTCGAGATCAAGCTCAAGGTCTTCCCATCGTTCCAACGCAAGAAGCAAAGGTCCAAGTGAGATTGGTCAAGGTCTACACCACGACATACCTCCTCCACAAGCGAACTTGGACCATCACCAACACCACGACGAACATCGTCACGAAGCGCCTCGCCCTCTAGCGAACATCGACCCTCCACTTCATCAAGCTCGTCCTCGACAAGACATTCCAATTCCAAATGTTAACTTGGATCCCCTACACATACATGAGGACAATCGACATCATCGTCATGAGCTACCTCCACATCGAGCCCGCCGAGTGCCATTGGCCGACAATCATGTTGATATTGAAGATGACGAGGAGTATGTTCCACGCCACCACCCACGACATCGTCACCGAGACCGCCATCACCATAATGATGATGATGATGAGGATGATCGCAAGAACCGTTTCAATCCTCCCAAGCTCGTCATTCCTAAGTTCCATGGCACCAACGACCCGGAAGACTATATTGCATGGGAATCCAAGGTCTCCAAGCTATTTCGAGTCTACAAGGTGCCGCAAGACAAACGAGTTGACCTCGCATCCCTCGAGTTTGAAGGCTATGCGCAACTATGGTGGGAACAACTCCAAGCATCCTTTGAAGACCCAATCGACACATGGAATGACATGAAGAAGGAAATGCACAAGCGCTTTGTGCCACATCATTATGCACGCGATTTGTACAAGAAGCTACAAGAACTCAAGCAAGGTATCAAGACGGTCGACGAGTACTACAAGGAGATGGAGTCCACTCTCTCCCGTGCACACATTGTAGAATCCGAGGAACAATCAATGGCACGTTTCTT
Organism: Puccinellia tenuiflora; assembly: GCA_012064385.1. NCBI lineage: Eukaryota > Viridiplantae > Streptophyta > Magnoliopsida > Poales > Poaceae > Puccinellia > Puccinellia tenuiflora. The sequence continues at coordinate 334,736 of QRDG01001028.1, forward strand.
GAACGGCCTCACGTACCCCATCAAGAAGATAGTGGAATTCCAACCTTATGAGAACCTTGTTGAGCTCGTGCATCAAGCCATGAAGGCCGAGCGCCAAGTCGCCGAAGAGCTCAAGTATGTCAAGGCCAAGTCCTTCTTCGCCACTCGAGCTTCATCATCAACACAACCCATGACTCAAGTCCAAGCTCAAGGCAATGCCAAAAGTTCTACACCGCAACCCACTACCACTTCCAAGAAGACGACGCCCTCACCACAAGCCGTCAAGTCATATCTCACTTGCTACAAGTGTGGAGGTCAAGGGCACAAGTCATTTGAATGCACCAACAAGAAGGTGATGATAGTCAATGACAATGGCGACTATGAGTCCATGAGTGAAGATGAGTACCACGCATTGAACAAGGTGGCCACGATGCAAAGCTTGGATGAAGACGATGACTACATCTATTGTGATGGTGACCCCAACCCCACTCTAGTTGTCACTCGAGTCTTGACTACAATCAACCAAGGTGATGACGCTCAAAGATGCAACTTGTTCCAAACCAAGGCCGGCATCAACGGCAAATCAATCAAGGTAATCATTGATGGTGGGAGTTGTCACAACTTGGCAAGCAAGGAGCTATGTGAGAAACTCAACTTGACGTACAAGAAGCACCCCAATCCTTACCATGTGCAATGGCTTAGTGACTCCGGCACCGTGAGATCCAACACACGGTTCAAGTATCCTTCAAGATTGGCTCTTATGAGGACACGGTGGATTGTGATGTGGTACCCATGTCGGTTTGCCACTTACTTCTTGGCCGCCCTTGGCAATTTGACAAGGCCGCTACTCATGATGGGCGCACCAACTACTATAGCTTCAAATGGAACAATAAGATCCTAGTGCTCCGCCCAATGACTCCGAGCCAAATCATCGCCGACAATGCCAAGACAATTGTAAGAGCGCAAGAAAAACAATCCCCTAGTGAGTTGAGTGGTGAGAGAGCGAACCACATTCACGTGAGTGAGAGCCACAAGCCAAATATGAGTGAGAAAGGAAAAAGAGTGAGTCCCGGCGTAGTCTTGTTAGCCACCAAAAGTGAGATGAGAGAAGTGAGAGCAAACCCATCCACTTTCCACTTCGTGCTCTTATGCAAAGGAGATGGCAAAGACACTAACGACTTAACCCAAGTTCCTCCGTCTATGTTGTCTATCTTGCAGGAATTCAAAGATGTCTTTCCGGATGAGCTACCTCAAGGACTTCCTCCCCTACGTGGAATCGAGCATCGCATCGACCTCATTCCCGGCGCCCCTCTACCCAATAGAGCGCCATACCGCACCAACCCCGAGGAGACGAAGGAGATCGAGCGCCAAATTCAAGAACTCCTCGCCAAGGGACATGTTCGTGAAAGCTTGAGTCCGTGCGCCGTTCCGGTAATCCTCGTCCCCAAGCAAGACGACACACTCCGAATGTGCATGGATTGCCGTCCCATCAACAATATCACGGTGAGGTATCGACATCCTATCCCACGACTTGATGACATGCTAGATGAGCTTAGTGGTGCCACTATTTTCTCCAAAATTGATTTAAAGAGTGGCTATCACCAAATCCGTATGCATGAAGGAGATGAATGGAAAACCGCATTTAAAACAAAACTTGGTCTTTATGAGTGGCTTGTCATGCCCTTTGATCTTTCAAATGCTCCTTCAACATTTATGCGTCTTATGAATCACGTCTTGCGGACTTTTATTGGCAAGTTTGTGGTTGTCTACTTTGATGATATCCTTGTTTATAGCAAATCCTTGCATGAACACGTGGACCATGTGAAGCAAGTTTTGTTGGCCCTTCGTAATGCTTCGCTTTTTGCCAATCTCAAGAAATGCACCTTTTGCACCGACAAGCTTGTATTCTTGGGTTATGTGGTTTCTTCAAAAGGGATTGAAGTTGACACCTCTAAGGTTGAGGCAATCACAAATTGGCCACCGCCAACTAATCTTGCTCAACTTCGTAGTGCTCTTGGTTTGTTTGGGTTTTATCGTCGCTTTGTGAAAGATTTTAGCACAATTGCTTGCCCCTTGAATGAGCTTACAAAAAAGAATGTACCCTTCATTTGGGGCAATGCTCAAGAATCGGCTTTCAATGAACTCAAGAAGAGATTGACCGAAGCTCCTTTACTTGCTTTACCGGATTTCTCCAAAACTTTCGAACTTGAGTGTGACGCTAGTGGCCTTGGCATCGGTGGCGTCCTCATGCAATGTGGCCGTCCCGTTGCCTATTATAGCGAAAAACTTGATGGTGCTCGCCTAAACTACCCAATCTACGACAAGGAACTCTATGCCTTAGTACGTGTTTTGGAAGTGTGGCAACACTACCTATGGCCCAAAGAGTTTGTTATCCATTCCGATCATGAATCTTTGAAATATTTGAAAACCCAAGCCAATTTGAACAAAAGGCATGCCAAATGGGTTGAATTCATCGAGTCTTTTCCCTATGTGGTGAAGTACAAAAAAGGCAAGGACAATATCGTTGCGGATGCTCTTTCCCGCAAGATGATCTTACTCACCCAACTTGAAATCAATGTTTTGGGTCTTGATGACCTTAAAGAACTCTATGCTTCCGATTCTTTCTTTGGTCCTATCTTTACCAAGTGCACAATTGACAAAGGTTGCGATGATTTCTACTTGCACAAGGGTTTCTTGTTTAAGGCTAACAAACTATGCATTCCCGAGTCCTCGCTCCGTTTGTTACTTCTACAGGAATCACATAGTGGAGGACTCATGGGACACTTTGGACGTGACAAGACACTCGCCATGCTATCTACACACTACTTTTGGCCACGGATGACGCGTGATGTGGACCGCTTGGTGCGCCGTTGCCCAACTTGCCTCAAAGCTAAGTCCACTTTGAACTCTCATGGCCTTTATATGCCTTTACCAATACCACACACACCTTGGTCCGACATTAGCATGGATTTCGTCTTAGGATTACCTCGCACAAAGAATGGCAAAGATTCAATATTTGTTGTTGTCGATCGCTTCTCGAAAATGGCACACTTTATTCCTTGCAATAAGACCAACGATGCTTCACACATTGCAACTTTGTTCTTTAGGGAAATCGTTCGTCTACATGGAGTGCCGAAGACAATTGTTTCGGACCGCGATGTCAAGTTCACAAGCTACTTTTGGAAGGCATTGATGGCAAAGCTAGGAGTCAAGCTCCTCTTCTCCACCGCTTACCACCCACAAACCGACGGCCAAACCGAGGTGGTGAATCGAAGCTTATCAACTCTCCTTCGCGCATTAATCAAGCCAAACATCAAGGGTTGGGAGGAATGCATACCGCACGCCGAGTTCGCCTACAACCGTGCCTTCCACCGGGCGACCAAGCGAAGCCCGTTTGAGGTTGTCTATGGGTTCAACCCCAACACCGCCCTCGACATCCTACCACTTCCTCTACACGAGCGCACCGACATGGACGTCGACAAAAGAGCCGACTACATGAAGACATTACATGAGTCAACACGAGCAACTCTAGAGGAGCACACAAAGCGCCAAGCCACCAAGATCAACAAGTTGAAGAGGCCCATGGTATTCGAAGAAGGAGACCTTGTGTGGCTACACCTCCGCAAGGACCGTTTTCCGGATGAAAGGAAATCCAAGCTTGCTCCTCGCGGTGACGGACCTTTCAGAGTGCTCAAGCGCATCAACGACAACGCATACAAGATCGACATACCAACCTCAAAGTACTTGGTGCATGACACGTTCAACGTCGCCGACCTATCCCCTTTCCACGGAGATGCAAGCGTTCAAGAGGATGACGAGTCGAAGACGACTCTTTCCGAAGGGGGGGGGGAGATGATGTAGCCCCACACGTGGACAACACCATGGACACCATGCCAAATGGCCCAATGACAAGATCAAGAGTCAAGGCTCTTCATGAAAAGGTGACCTCGCTCCTCTCGATGTGTGATCTTGACCTTCCTTTGAATGGGTTGCTACTTCATGCCGGTACCTTGTGCATACTCAGGATCCACCCAGTTGATGGCCCACAATGGAGTCAAGGAGATGACCAAGAGAAGGCCCAAGATGATGGAGAAGGTGGACCAGAGGAGACACAAGAAGATGGACAAGAAGAGGAGGGAAGGAGCGAAGACTGGGTGGCCGGCCTCCCAGCCGGCCTAGGCCGGCCTCCAGGCCGGGCACCAACCCGAAGCCGCCGGCCTCCCAGCCGGCCCGGGCCGGCCTCCAGGCCGGGCACCCACCCGAAGCCGCCGGCCTCCATACCGGCCCAGGCCGACCCTCAGGCCGGGCCACATCCCGACGCCGCCGGCCCACGCGCCGGCCTCCCAGCCGGCCTCCAGGCCGGCCTAGGCCGGCCCCCAGGCCGGTCACCCCCCTGAGCCGGCCGGCCTCCAGGCCGGCCTAGGCCGGCCCCCAGGCCGGTTTCCCGCCAGAGCCAGCCGGCCTCCAGGCCGGCCTAGGCCGGCCCCCAGGCCGGTTCCCCGCCTTTCCTGCCTCGTTTTGTAATGGACTATAAATAGCCTTCCACTTTCCCCATTTCCAGGGTAGACTGAATCTGAGACTTGTGAGAGCTATGCTCCTCCTCCCTCGTAGCTAGGGTGCCTCGTTGAGGTAGATCTTGTTGTTGCTACTCTTTCACTGCGGTGTCTCTAGTAGTGCAAACCAATCTTTCACTGCGGTGATTCTATTGGATCGGTGGACCGGCCGGTAAGAGCAATCGGTTTCAACAAGAGTAAGTTTGGCTTTGATTCTTCGATCCAAAGGCTACCTTTTTGAGGGTTTGTTGTTGGGTGGAGTTCTTAGCAGGATTTGCTAGTTATCCTTGTGTTTTGCCCACGAATCTCCCTCGTTTCCCCTCGTGTTCTTCGTGTTCATCCCCGTTTCCCCCCTCAAATCCGTGAAGATCGGGCCTAGCCCTACATCACTGAGCAATGATAATATTGTTACTAATCCGTCTACCTTGTATAAAAGCTTGTTGGGAATGATGAATGTAATCGGGAAGATGTGGTTTTAGCCTATTTGCAAGAGATTTTGAGATGATTTTGTAAATGACATTGCAAAGACTAATAGGCCTAAAATCAGCAGGCATAACACAAACAAGATTTTTAGGAATAAGCACAATATTTGTATCATTAATGCGGGGAGGGAGCACACCTGTTATGTAGAATTGTTGGACAACTGCCACAACATCATCTGCAATCCAACTCCAAGCCGACTTGTAGAAAGACACATTGAATCCATCCGGTCCTGGAGAGGCATTTGTCCTCATTGCTTTCAGAATTATCCATATTTCTTGCTTATCTGGGATAGAGTTCGTGTAATCTCCAGCTTCACTTGATATAGTAGTGCTCAAGAATGGCCTACCAGTGTTAGTAGTAGAAGAATGGAAGATACTGCGGAAGTAAGAAACAAATTCTGAAGCAATGTCATTTGGATCATGCAAAGTGTTGCCATGAGCATCATTAATAGAGGAGATGCGATTCCGACGCCTACGTTTGAGGACAGCCTGATGGAAAAAAGAACTATTTCTATCTCCCTGAGTTGCCCAATGTTTTTTTGCCCTTAGTCTATGATATTCAGTTATCTTAGTCAAGTTTTCATCGTATTGGGCAGAAAGTTTAGCTTCCAGAGCATGGTTTCGTACCTGGACGTGTTGCATCTGTATATCATGAATCTGATTCTGAATGCTGCTTAGTTGTTGGTCAATTGGTTTCTTCTTCCTACACCACTTTTTCAGAGTACCTGCAAGGCTAGATGTTCGAGCATGGAAAGGTCGGTTTGCCGACGCCAGCCAGGAGGATTTTGCAGTATGATGGTAATCTTCCTCCATAAGCCACCAATTTTCAAACTTGAAGTGCAACTTGGGCTTACGAAAATGAGAGCCCGTTGAAACCAAAATCGGAGCATGGTCACTTATCATAATAGGCAAATTGAAAACATTTGTGTGGGGAAAAACACCACACCACTCCGCGTTGGCAAGACATCTATCTAATCTTTCAAATATCGGAGTAGAAGAATAATGCTTGTTCGTCCAAGTGTAAGCCGGACCACTATAACCAAGATCAAACAAGCCACATTCTTTGACATAAGTGGAAAAAGCATGCATGCGAGACGTATTTATATTACTAGAAGTAGTGTCTACCGCACACAAAAAGTCATTAAGATCACCCATACAAGCCACTGGTTTTCCAAGATTATCATTAACAAAATTTAAAATATGGTTCCAGATCACCTTAGTCTGGCGATGATGAGGATCCCCATAGACACACAAGCCAATGCAAACTCCAAATTAGTGGCTATATTAATAACCGTAGCTAATATGACATAACGATTAGAGAACTTGACGTCAACACGAACTTCGTCAGTACACAAAAGCCAGAGACCACCCGAAAGGCCATTAGAAGGTACAACAAAGATATCAGTAATATTGAAGCGATTATTGAGCTGCCTAGCGGTGCATTTGGAAGATCTAGTTTCAGAGACAAAAATTACTTGCGCTCTTGTCGACCCCGTCAACCTGGCAAGGTACTCCATTTTCTTGGAACTGCCGAGGTCCCTGCCCTTACCTTGACAATTCCATTCGATCATCTTCATGTTGCCCGTGGCGCCTTGAGGCTGAGGGCTAGCGCCACTGCCATGTCGAGCTCCATATTGTGTGCTGTGAAAACCTCCTGTAGCATTAACTTGGTCGAGCAGTCCTGCTTCTGTGGTTGGATCCAGATCCCCAGCAGGAGGCCCTCTTCTCCCATTGCAACGGCAATCCGGTGCTTGTCCATCCTGAGAGAGCTGCAATCGAGGCGAATTGCTACTGGACTCCCCCAATAACAACCTCGATTTAGAAACTTGAACGATGCAGTCATTGGAACATGGGACACAGACAGATCCAGAGGGAATTTTCCTTTGATGTCTTGGAGATGGCCTTGGGAGCATGTAAACCCCCCTCGTTTCTGTCGACAGGACTGGATTCCACAGATAGATCGAGTCGTTGGAATTAGATTGTAGAGGGAGCTCGTGGGGATAGGGTTCGAGGAGGAAGGGGCAAGGGTTGTGATGCGGAGGAGAGGAGTGGGTCGATGGTGAAGGAACAAGTCACAGGGGAGGAGGAGGAGGCGATGGGAAAAGAGCCCATGGAGTGTTCTATAACGGCATAACTCCAGCCGCCATAGATGCAAAAATTCTGTGGAGAAGAAGACTAGGTGGACAAGGTGAGCAAAGATCAGGAGCAAGAAGATCTGGAGAGAGGAGGCTTGGATACCAGAGGGAAGGATTGAGGGAGAGAGAACAGATCGGCATCGACGGCATCACGCCAGTCGCCAGCATATCGCCATACACGCCATGGAGGCAGTCACTACTTTTCGTCGTTGGTCCCCTTCTCTCGTCCACTACTCATCCTTACATTGTTGGCTACCAATGATGTGGCAAAGTTTATAGCCGGCTATTGGCTATAGCTATTAACCGTGCTCAAAATAGGAAAAATCGGATGCGACCGAGATTATAATAATTAACCGTTGCTCTAAGTTATTTGAACAACTTCGAAAACTGATTAAAATTCTTTCCCGCTCCAAATTGACCAGTTTCTATTTTGGTTTGGTATACATGCCGCCACATTAATGTGCTTGATCAGATTTCCCTCACCATGACAACTTAGTTGGTCAATCCCGAGTCAGAGGGTCCCGTGATCGATTCATGCCGGCATGCTCGTTCCTTGGGGTGAAGCGATAGGGCAGTACATGTTCCTGTTTTGCTTGGGTCAGATGGATGTGAACTTTTTCAAGAGTTTAATATTTGTTTTGGTCCAAACATAAGTTTGGGGACGAAAAGTGAACTTTGTGAATGGTTTAGTAGCGAAAAGTGGTCTTTCTCCTTTTATAACCTGTTTTTTTGCTAATTATCGGTTGATCGAGAATTCAGTTAGACCTTGGTCGGCCATTTGAAAATCGGATTTGCATCGTGATCGGTGCACCTAAGATTTTTCGCAATTGCACTTGAATTACATATATATGCAATTAGGTTTATAACCGAGAATTAACTTAGGCGAGAAGAAGTAGCTGTGTACTTTTTTTAAAGCGGTCTTGTTCATTACTCATAATTCAGCAAGCAATGTAAAGAGTCCTCAGAAAAACGTACCAAAAAATCAGTAAGCTATGCATACACGCGTATTGCTAGGAAGATTTTGTTGGAATTTTGGCCCAAACAACCGGCCCTTTTAACTAATCCAATAATTCCTGTAAATCCTAGAGGCCCATGTGGCCCATTCATGCATGGCAAGAGGTGGGACAAAATGTTTAGTCCCATACTGCCAGTTGGGAGAGAGTTTCACCAGCTTATAAGGTGAGCCTTTCTACCACTAGTATGAGGCATAGAAAAGGGTGAGAATAAGAGAGAGCCACACGTGCGCTCCTCCTCCGCCGCCCGCCTCGCCTCGTCACGACACGACGCGCCGCGGGTTGCGGTAATGAGCCGAGCCGATGGCTATATTTTTGTAACGCGCCACACATGATTGGAATACGAACGGGTGCGCGGAATCTGAAACGTTTTGCTTAGTGGACAATTAATTCGAACCTGAGTGCTTCCTATTCAGTTCGTTTTTCCGTCTCTTCGTTTCATCTCCCACGCAGCTTGTTCGCCTTCTCCTCTGTGTCTATAAAAGAGAGGTCGCTCCTCTCCAGAAAGAGAGACAACATCCACACCTCTCATACGCCTGCCGCCTGGTTCTCGAGCTTTGCGCCACTAATCAAGACCTCTCCATCCCGTTTTGCGGCGTGCACCACGGGATGGGACAGTAGGCCTCCGAAACCCCCCCTCTCATGATCCTGTACGGGAGAGGGGCGATAAGGTTTTTGGGGAGCGCTTCCGCGCGACTACTGACCTTTTGTCAACACGGACGTCGACGATTTCTTCCCCAACGACGACTACTTCCCCGACGTCAACGACATCTTCGGCGACATGAGCACCGACGGCGCCAACAGGTCTTCCTCCAACACCCCGTACGTGCTCATCTGTTTTCTACTACATATCATGCTTCGTATATTGTTTGTAGCAATTTGTGCAGAATTGCTATTTGCGTACTCTCTAGAATTGCTATTTCTGTACTCTCTATTAGATTGCATGACTAGTTTAATTCACATTTTATTAGTCATGTTTTATCTACTAATTTTAAGGATTAAATCTTGTGGAAATTTCCTAATATTTTCAACAATACAAAAACCTTATGATAGGAAATTTTCCTCCATTGGCTTTGCTGCATCACTAAAGCCTCCTCCTTTTGTGGGCGTCAATTACAAGAATTGGCATGCAAGAGCCACTCTGTGGTTTGAAACCATGAAGTGCTTCCACGCTGCTAAAGGCAAGCCTGAAGGAGAGCTTTCTCCTGAACAGGAGAATGCTTTTCAGGAAGCCGATATCCTCCTGAGAGGGGCTATTCTCAGCATTCTTGGAGAGAAAATCATTGACCCATATTTGTCCATCACTACGGGCAAGGGTATGTGGGATGCGCTCAAGACCAAATTTGGGGTCTCGGACGCAGGCAGTGAAATGTATGTCATGGAGCAGTTCTATGACTACAAGATGAGTGGTGACCGCTCCACAACGGAGCAGGCTCATGAGATACAGTCCATTGCTAAGGAACTTGAGCAGTTCACATGCGTCTTACTGGACACGTTCATTGCCGGAGGCATCATTGCCAAGCTTCCTCCCTCGTGGAGGAATTTTGCTACTTCCCTGAAGCATAAGAGACAAGAGTTTTCAGTTATGGATCTCATTGGGTCTCTCGATGTGGAGGAGAAGGCGAGAGCAAAAGACGCACGCGCTCGAGGTGCCGAGGGAGGTTCTACTGCCAACTTCATTCATAAGAAGCACTCCTACCCCCACAAGGCCAAGAACAAGCATGAGGGAAAAGGAAAGCATGATGCAAAGAACAAGCCCTCACAATCTCACTACAAGAAATATGTTGACTGGTGACCCTCCATTTTGGTTACTAGAAGGTCACAAAGTTTCATTCATGACCCCTCTGTGACCAAAAATCGATGGTCACATACCGAGCGACTCGAACGGTCGATCATGACCTTTTTAGTGAAATGGTCATAACCGTCTATGACCAAATTAGAGGGTCATAACATTTATGACTAATTTTTTTTGGTCATGCGCTCTCTATTGTTGCCACGTCAGATCCTACGTGGCCAATCCTACGTGGCAAAATTATGACCAAATGAGAAGGTCATAATCCAGAATTAGCCCAGCCCAATTTGGTGCTTTATATGGGCCGAGCCCAACAATGCGGCCATTTATTTATTTTTTTCTATCAATTTCAGTCAGCTACATGGGCCTAGCCTATCATTTCTGGCTTTATTTTTGGGTCGTGGCCTTTTCAGCCCAATAATTTATATTTTTCTTTTTTCAAAAAGTGGGTCAACTATAGAGTAGGTCCCAATTGTCAGGTACAAGAATGCCGGTCAGTCTAGTCACTGGGTTCCAGATGTCAGAGTCATTCTTCATATATCAATTTCCCAATACAAAAAATAAATCTAAAAACTCAAACCGAGCAAACTGCCAAATTTGGCAAATTACAATCAAACATAATCCACAGCAAGTTTACAGTCGGTCATAATTCACATCAGGTATCCAGTTACCAAAAACACAACTAAATAGCAAAATCTAACAAGATATCGAAGTACAACTAGCTACAATGAGCTGGAACTCTAAGCTTCTTCCCTTCCAACTTCTTTGTCATGGAGCTCGCGACGAAACAGGAACGAATGCCATCATCTGCATGTTATAGAACAAAATGGTTAGGAACAATATAAAATAAAACAATGAAACAAAATAGTATTTGCACCAATAATATTACAGTGAGGTCTTATAGAGCGCACAGGCATCATACATAACTAAGTAAAACAATATGTTCTTCCCATATAAAGATCTACCCCTGGATAGTAGCATGCAAGGGTCCTATGTACCAGACCTAAACAAAAAGCCACTTAACTATTTGAAAATCAACTTCCATTTTATTTGATTTTAAAAATCAAGTGCATTCACTTCTATAAATGGTGCACTCAAATGAAAAGACATGTTTTTTCGTAAGAACTTAACACTTGTACACAAGAACATCAGCAATCCTTAGTGATTGGAAGCAGCAGCACAAAATCTTCATGTAGACAATGCATGCCATAGTACTTTTATGGCCAATTAATAGTATACAGCAACACCTCATGCCGTCATGCGATAGTAATACACTACCAGCTAGACAATAAAACATGCACTCCCAGACAGGAAAAATGCATATATATCCATAGGGGGCACATGCTAGATGCATCAAGCATCAGGACCATATCTGTTTAAGAAGGAGATGACTAGATACCTGACTTCGTGTCGATGCCATGGATGGGGCTGTAGTTGAAGAAGATCTGGTCCGCATTGTCGTTGACACTGGCCGTTGAAGGTACTCGTCGGTGTAGACATCCACCATGCGCTCCCGCCGGCATTCATCAATGCTTCGGCATGGTATTAAACATGTATCATGCAACCAAAAGGGATAAATGTGAGATAACAATTGAATGAACTAAGTACCAGAAAGACATAAACATCAAGTAACTTAAGAAGAAGATCCGAATAAGGAGATTAACATGTTTTAGAATTTGCACAACTAACACTAGCAGCTACAATCATGTTATGCACAACTAACACTGGCAACTAAATCATGCAACTAATCAGGGCATTCCAGTTTGAGCATATGAAGAAAAAAATAGCATATATATTAGGATATGGTGCATAAAACGAAATGTGTTTTACTAACTAAATTGTTATATAGATACCATTAACATTTCATAAATCATAGAAACCCATGCCATGCATCATAATGGCAAGCACTTGATCGTGTAAATAAGTATGCATCGTTGCAAAGAAACATCCATCAAGGTAATCTACCTCCTACATCATCTTTACAAATAAGAATCTGTCAGGCATTCCATGTTTCATACTGAAACTAGATCAGGTATATATATCACATCACTTTTACTGAAACTAGAGATCAAACCAGCAGGAAATGCTCGCATAACCATCAGGCATTCCATGTTTCATACTGAAACTAGAACAGGCATATATATCACATCACTTTTACACCATAGTGAACAAATCATGCATAAACAGCAAATAAGTAAGCTATAGGTCCACCACAAGTAGATAAACATGCTAAGCCATCTAGTAATCAAAGCTATTCTCTCAAGCACGTGATCCATATGCATAAAAGACATATGAATCTATCTATGAACACTGAACCAAACTGTGACAATACCATCACCAGCACATCACCACGACAACAAAATCACATGGCCAAAGACAAGCACTACAGATCGACCAGTCATCAGCACGATCGCCGGTCACAGGAGTGTGCTCACCTCGATTAGTCGTAGTCGAGGAGGCAGGCATCAGAGCCGAAGCATCAACTCCACCGCAGGCGGAAGGAGCAGCACGGCCGACCTTGAGGTCCGGCGCATCCACGGTAGCGCGAGGTGGACGACGGCCGACCGAGGATCCCGTCGACGCCGACGACGTCCTGGTTGCTAGAGGGCCGTGGCCGATGGAGTTGCGCGCATCAAAGCACGCGCGCGCCAGCGAGCCAGCCGTCCGCGACGCCGTACCTGCTGGGGGCCGGAGAGGGAGAGAGGGGATCGGGCGAAGGAGAGGACGGGCGGATGGAAGATGAGAGCGGCCGTGGCTAGTAGAGGAGGAGTGGTGGCGGCGGAGTCCTAGCTGCGAGGGGGCGGTGGCGGAGCCCTAGCTGCGATGGGGCGGCGGCGGAGAACTGGATCGGGGAGATGGGAGAGAGCGAGGAAGGGGACGGGATTGGCGATGTTAGGGTTTTTCCGGGGGAGACGGCGGCGACGTCTGCTTTTATTCCAGACGCGCGTGCTCCCGCCCGTCAGATTGGCATCCGACGGCTGTCGGTGATCCTGCTGTCAAATGGGTTGGGCCAGATTTGGGGATCAGGGGAATAAGAGCTGGGCTGGGCAAGTTTCAGCCCAGTTCAGCAGAATACTTATGACAGAAAAAACTTGATTACTATATTTTGAAAACATATAAACTCAACGAATAAATTAGCATAAAAACTTGATTACTATACCCCATGTTTTTTTCTAGGTATTAGGCGACATAAAAGGATGCCACATGAAGGTTTCCCTTTTTTGATTTTTTTAATTAGTTGTGCCTAACCCTAACCCTAAACCATGACCGTAAGCTTGCATGAAATGTTTGAAATAACTAAATATGTTTTTATATTAAAACCCAGGGTTATATGTACTTATAAGGTGATCTATTATTTTCTACCTCTTTCGATGTTCCTCTTTTGGTGAGCCGTTTTGGTAGCTGCTTCACAAAAAAAGCTGTTTTGACACTAAAAAATGAAAAATGGGGTTTTTATTCAACGAAAAACCTAAAACCCGTAGTCAACACTATTTTACAACCAAGATACACTAGTGTGTCAAATATGACCTCATTCCAACAATTTTGGCTATGTTAAAGGTCATACCCTAGCTCATTTGAGTCGAAAGTCATACATCTTTGTACCTCGTAGCTCATTTCTGAGAAAGGTTTTTGAGAAAAACTTCCATAACCCATGTTTATAATTTTTTATATGTGGTATTTCACATAAAAGGAGGCCACGTTAAGGTTTCCTATTTTTTTTATTTTTTTTTGAATTAGTTATGCCTAACCCTACCCCGAACCCTTGGAAGTAAACCCTAACACTAAACCTAAAGCTAACCATAACTTCGATCCAGAAAAACCATCAAAGATCTCTAAAGAAAATACATATTGTGGATCTAAAAGTGATTTTTGCAAACAATCATGACCAAACTATGCGGCACTCGTAGTTCAAATCAGACCCACTTCAAACGAAATCGACAGGAACTTGTATGAAATATTTGAAATAACTAAATATGTTTTTATATTCAAACCTAGGGTTATATGTACTTATAAGGTGGTCTATTATTTTCTATCCCTTTTGATATTCCTCTTTTGGTGAGCCATTTTGGTAGCTGCTTCACAAAAAAAGCCTGTTTTGACACTAAAAAAATGAAAAATAGGGTTTTTATTCAACGACAACCCTAAACCCCGTAGTCAACACTATTTTACAACCAATATACACTAGTGTGTCAAATATGACCTCATTTTGACATTTTTTTCCATGTTAAAGGTCATACCCTAGCTCATTTGAGTCGAAAGTCATACATCTTTATACCTCGTAGCTCATTTCTCAGAAAGGTTTTTGAGAAAAACTTCCATAACCTATGTTTATAATTTTTTATATGTGGTATTTCACATAAAAGGAGGCCACGTTAAGGTTTCCTATTTTTTTGATTTTTTTGAATTAGTTATGCCTAACCCTACCCCGAACCCCTAGCAGTAAACCCTAACCCTAAACCTAAAGCTAACCATAACTTCGATCAAGAAAAAACCGCCAAAGATCTCTAAAGAAAGTACATATTGTGGATCTAAAAGTGATTTTTGCAAAAAAACATGACCAAACTATGCGGCACTCGTAGTTTAAATCAGACCCACTTCCAACGAAATCAACAGGAACTTGTATGAAATATTTAAAATACCTAAATATGTTTTTATATTAAAACCCAGGGTTATATGTACTTATAAGGTGATCTATTATTTTCTACCTCTTTGGATGTTACTATTTTTTGAAATAGTTGTGTCTAACCCTAAACCAAAACCGTGACCGTAAACTCTAAACCTAAACCTAATTGGAATAAAAAACTTTGGGATTCCATGGCAATCGATCCGCCCCACCATGACGAATGTTATGTCCACATTCATGGTATAGTTTGCTTAAATATGCCCGTATTGGGCACAAACATGTATCTTGGAACCATGAACAATGTTGCCGAAGAAACTTTTCATTTTCCTTTCACAAAAAAATCATTTTTCTATTTCCGAATGCGAAAAATAGGTTATTTTGTGAAGCAACTACCAAAAATATGTCATAAAATAGGAGCGTTACATTATTTGAAAATACTAGACCACCTTTATTTACAAATAACCAAATGGTTGTGTGTCAAACAGTTTCCATCCATCTCTCATAAAAAAGACAAATTCATGCTGATTCAGTTGGAACGAGGTCAAATTTGAACTACAGGTGCCTCGTAGTTTTCTCATGATTTTTTGCAAAAATCATATTTAGGTACACAAGTACCTATTTCATCAGAGATGTAACAAAAGTTTTGCAAGATTTAACTCCTATATACGAACGGTCATGTCCCCCGAGTTGAGCGTATTTTGAAATCGGCATACGAAATTAAAAAAAATCAAATAAATGGAAAACTTTCGCGTGGTGTCATTATATGTGTCCTAGTATCCATAAAAAATCATAAACTTGGAATAAGACAATTTTCTTAAGAAAGTGTTCTCAGAAATGAGGTATCATTTATGAAGATTCATGGCTTTTGGGCCAAATGACGAATGTCATGTCCACACTCATGGTATAGTTTGCTTAAATATGCCCGTATTGGGCAAAAACATGTATCTTGGAACCGTGAACAATGTTGCCGAAGAAACTTTTCATTTTCCTTTCACGAAAAATTCATTTTTCTATTTCCGAATGCGAAAACTAGGTTATTTTGTGAAGCAACTACCAAAAATATGTCATAAAATAGGAGCATTACATTATTTGAAAATACTAGACCTCATGTATTTACAAATAACCAAATGGTTGTGTGTCAAACTGTTTCCATCCATCTCTCATAAAAAAGACAAATTCATGCTGATTCAGTTGGAACGGGGTCAAATTTGAACTACAGGTGCCTCGTAGTTTTCTCATGATTTTTTGCAAAAATCATATTTAGGTACACAAGTACCTATTTCATCAGAGATGTAACGAAAAAATTGCAATATTTAACCACTATATACGAACGGTCATGTCCCCCGAGTTGAACGTATTTTTAAATCGACATACGAAATTCAAAAAAATCAAATAAATGGAAAACCTTCGCGTGGTGTCATTCTATGTGTCCCGGTATCCATAAAAAATCATAAACTTGGAATAAGACAATTTTCTTAAGAAAGTGTTCTCAGAAATGAGGTATCATCTATGAAGATTCATGGCTTTAGGGCCAAATGACGAATGTTATGTCCACATTCATGGTATAGTTTGCTTAAATATGCCCGTATTGGGCACAAACATGTATCTTGGAACCGTGAACAATGTTGCCGAAGAAACTTTTCATTTTCCTTTCACGAAAAATTCATTTTTCTATTTCCGAATGCGAAAACTAGGTTATTTTGTGAAGCAACTACCAAAAATATGTCATAAAATAGGAGTGTTACATTATTTGAAAATACTAGGCCACATGTATTTACAAATAACCACATGTATTGTACACAAGCATGCATGTTGGATTAGAGAACGATGTTGCCGAAGAATGTTCTTGTTTTCTTTACACATAAAAATCATTTTTTATTTTCGAAGTGCGAAAAATAGATTTTCTTTGTGAAGCACCTACCAATATTTCGAAATCGGAATAATTTGTTTTAAAAAAACCATGGAATAATAGAAAGTTAAAATCATGGCATAATTTGTTAAAATTGGATTTCAAAATCAAAAGTTATAAAAGAAAATAGGAAGGAAAGAAAAAACAGTCGAGTCGGCCCAGCCCACTCAGAGAGTCCACCCGGCCTAGAGAAAAAGCAAAAAAAAAAAGATGCCCTCGTCCTAACAAGGCCCAAGCCTAGCGAATTTCAAATCTCCAGGTCGGATTTGCTCGTGTAAATAGCGCTATGCGTGGTACAGAGACACGAACTGTCCTGTAGTCTGTTGGTTGGGTTCCTTGGTAGCGCTTGGTTGGGTGAAGGTCGCGGGTTCGAGACTCCCACCCGCCGCTTTTTTCATTAAATCCTGTGTGTGGCCTTGGTGGCGGGGTCCTGCCTACATGGCATCCACGTTGGTGGGGCAGTGGTGTGTCCCGCCTGCTTTGTGGCAGTCCCATGGCAGGTAAGTCCCACATGTATTGTAGGCCCCACTCAACTGGACACGTCACATGACACGTAGGCGAATTGCTTAGGTGTCCAACCAGTCACCGCTTTATACACAAAAAAAATTATTATTACATGTCATGACCATTTAAATTGGTCGTAATCAGTTAGAAATATGGCTATGAGCTGGTGATATCCATCTATGACCTTTTCGTGTTAGGAAACTATGACCTTCTTGGCAAAATTGGTCGTAATTTAATAAGGTTTTGCTGCTTTCAAATGACTTACGACCATTTAGTTCGAAATGGTCATAGATCTATGACCAAAAAATCAATGGTCGTTACGAAAAGGTCACTAGTGAGCATATTTCTTGTAGTGTCTACCATCTTCAAAAAGAAGACCAGTAAGAAGAAAGGATCCTGCCATGTTTGCGGTGATCCCAATCACTGGGCTCCTAGTTGCCCAAATCGCTATGACAGGCTACAGCAAGGAAAGAGCGGCAACACCGCTAATGTTGTCATCGGCGATGTTGAGATGAAGGACATTCGGTACGGTATATTTCCCACTGTCTTTTCAGTATGTCATTATCCTGAATGGTGGATTGACACGGGTGCAAATATACATGTTTGTGCTGACATCTCAATGTTTTCTTCTTACCAGGTCGCAGGGACTTTCTCCGTGCTGATGGGGAACGGGTCACATGCTTCTGTTCATGGTGTTGGTACGGTCGATCTGAAGTTTAATTCGGGGAAGATCGTGCGCCTGAAGAACGTTCATCATGTGCCCGCCATAAATAAGAATCTTGTTAGCGGATCTCTTCTGTGTCGAGATGGCTACAAGTTATCTTTTGAGTCCAATAAATTTGTAGTGTCGAAGTTTGGAACTTTCGTTGGTAAAGGCTATGAGTGCAGAGGCTTGTTCCGCCTATCTTTGTCAGACGTTTGCAATAATATTGTTAATCATGTTTGCTCAACCAGTGAATCAAATGTCTAGCATTCACGTCTTTGTCATATTAATTTTGGTTGTATGACGCGGCTAGCCAAAATGAGTTTAATCCCTAATTTCACAATTATTAAAGGCTCTAAGTGTCAAGTATGTGTGCAAGCAAAGCAACCACGCAAGTCTCATACGACTGCGGAGGCAAGAGATTTGGCACCACTAGAGCTTATACATTCAGATCTTTGTGAGATGAATGGCCTGTTGACAAAAGGTGGAAAGAAATATTTCATGACGTTGATCGACGACTCCACTAGATACTGTTACGTGTATCTCCTTAAATCAAAAGATGAAGCTTTACATTTCTTCAAAATCTATAAAGCTGAAGCAAAAAACCAACTCGATCGAAAGGTCAAGAGACTTAGGTTTGATCGTGGTGGAGAGTATTTTTCCAATGAATTTGATTCTTTTTGTGCGGAACATGGTATAATCCATGAAAGGACGCCTCCCTACTCACCTCAATCAAATGGGGTGGCCGAAAGAAAGAACCGAACTCTGACTGATTTGGTTAACGCCATGTTAGACACTTCGGGTCTGTCCAAGGCATGGTGGGGGAGGCAATATTGACTGCCTGTCATGTCCTAAACCGAGTTCCCACAAAGAACAAAGAGATAACTCCATTCGAGGAATGGGAGAAGAAGAGGTTAAAACTCTCTTACTTACGGACTTGGGGTTGTTTGGCGAAAGTCAATATACTAATTACCAAGAAGCGAAAGCTTGGACCAAAAACTGTGGATTGTGTTTTTCTGGGCTATGCATTTCATAGCATTGGCTCTTTCCCATAAAGGATAAGCCTAGTTCATCAAATCAGGAGATGCCTAACACATCTAGTCAGGAATTAGCTACAATTCCTGAACCCACTATTCCGATGGAACACTTCGATAATCCTTTGGAGGATGACAATGAAATTCCTAAAAGGAGCAAAAGACAGAGGACCGCAAAATCCTTTGGTGATGATTTCATTGTGTACCTAGTGGATGACACTCCTAGGACTATTTCAGAAGCTTATGCATCTCCTGATGCTGACTACTGGAAGGATGTTGTCCGCAGCGAGATGGATTCCATCTTGGCTAATGGTACCTGGGAGATCATTGATCGTCCTTATGGGTGCAAACCTGTAGGATGTAAGTGGGTGTTCAAGAAGAAGCTTAGGCCTGATGGTACTATCGAAAAGTACAAGGCACGGCTTGTGGCCAAGGGTTATACCCAAAAGGAAGGTGAAGGCTTCTTTGATACTTACTCACATGTTGCCAGACTGACCACCATTCGTGTGCTACTATCACTGGCTGCCTCACACGGTCTTCTCGTTCATCAAATGGACGTTTAGACGGCTTTCCTAAATGGAGAGCTGGAAGAGGAAATTTACATGGAACAGCCAGATGGTTTTGTAGTACATGGTCAGGAAGGAAAGGTGTTCAAGTTATTGAAGTCTCTATATGGTCTCAAGCAAGCCTCTAAGCAGTGGCATGAAAAGTTTGAAAGAACGTTAACTGCCGAAGGCTTTGTTGTAAACGAAGCTGACAAATGTGTGTACTATCGCCATGGTGGGGGCGAGGGAGTTATTTTGTGTTTGTACGTCGATGACATATTAGTTTTTGGGACTAACCTTAATGTGATTAAGGAGGTCAAGGATTTCTTATCTCGTTGTTTTGAGATGAAGGATCTAGGAGTAGCTGATGTTATCTTAAACATCAAGCTGTTGAGAGATGACGATGTTGGGATTACACTGCTTCAATCCCACTACGTGGATAAGGTCTTGAGTCGTTTTGGGTATAGCGACTGCAAGCCTTCTCCAACACCGTATGATCCCATTGTGTTGCTTCGAAAGAATCGACGAATTGCTAGAGATTAATTGAGATACTCGCAGATTATTGGTTCGCTTATGTATTTGGCTAGCGCCACGAGGCCTGACATCTCCTTTGCTGTAAGTAAACTGAGCCGGTTTGTTTCAAATCCGGGAGATGATCATTGGCATGCTCTTGAGAGACTTATGCACTATTTGAAATGCACTGCGAGTTATGGTATTCACTATACCGGGTACCCGAGGGTACTAGAGGGTTATAGTGATTCAAATTGGATATCTGATACTGATGAGATTAAGGCCACAAGTGGTTATGTGTTTACACTTGGTTGTGGCGCTGTTTCCTGGAAGTCTTGTAAGCAGACCATCTTAACGAGGTCAACTATGGAAGCAGAACTCACAGCACTAGACACTGCCACTGTTGAAGCAGAGTGGCTTCGTGAGCTTTTGATGGACTTACCTGTGGTAGAGAAACCAATATCCGCCATCCTAATGAACTGTGATAATCAAACTGTGATCATCAAGGTTAATAGTTCTAAGGATAATATGAAGTCATCAAGACATGTGAAGAGGAGACTGAAATCTGTCAGAAAAATGAAGAACTCCGGAGTTATTGCGTTGGATTATATCCAAACATCTAAAAATTTGGCAGATCCCTTCACAAAGGGTCTATCACGCAATGTGATAGATAATGCATCGAAGGAGATGGGTATGAGACCCACGGTATGAGTTGTTTGCAGTGGCAACCCACTCTATGTGATCGGAGATCCCGTGAAGTAGAATTGGGAGACAAGCTGTTGATCAACTGAGATAAGAGTATCCTTACTTTATATAATACCACTCCGTGAAGATGTAATACTCTACTGAACTGTATGGCAGGTTGATGTATATCTTAAAGTGTTCTAAGAGTCTTTTATTTTAAAAGAGGACATGTTGTCCCGCAGAACATCTTTTGAGGAACACACCTATATGAGCCTGACTGTCAAACGTCGCAGTCTATGAAAGTTGGGTGCTCTCTAATAAACGCATGAAAGGCCCTGGAGTATGACGTATAATCTCCACCCGCGGGGAAGTCTCACTGTAGCCCAGTATCGGTCAAGACTTTGTATGAAGCTAGATTCGCAAAAAACTTGCAGTTCAAGGCACAATCCACTGTTCAAGTTGCAAACTAGTGTAACATGAAGTTCTAGGTGGAAGTTCAACTTAACAGTCTCCACTACAGTACGGGTATATAAACAATTTTTGAGAACCTAACGCAAACTCTATGTGACTCTAGAATCTGGTGGGGGGTTGTTGGAATTTTGGCCCAAACAACCGGCCCTTTTGACTAATCCAATAATTCCTGGAAATCCTAGAGGTCCATGTGGCCCATTCATGCATGGCAAGAGGTGGGACAAAATGTTTAGTCCCATACCGCCAGTTGGGAGAGAGTTTCACCAGCTTATAAGGTGAGCCTTTCTACCACTAGTATGAGGCATAGAAAAGGGTGAGAATAAGAGAGAGCCACACGCGCGCTACTCCTCCGCCGCCCGCCTCGCCACGCCACGCCACGCCACGACACGACATGACACGTTGCTTAGTGGACAATTAATTCGAACCTGAGTGCTTCCTATTCTGTTCGTTTTTCTGTCTCTTTGTTTCATCTCCCACGCAGCATGTTCGCCTTCTCCTCTGTGTCTATAAAAGAGAGGTCGCTCCTCTCCAGAAAGAGAGACAACATCCACACCTCTCATGCGCCTGCCTTCTGGTTCTCAAGCTTTGCGCCACCGATCAAGACCTCTCCATCCCGTTCTGCGGCGTGCACCGCGGGACGGGACAGTAGGCCTCTGAAACCCCGCCTCTCGTGATCCTGTACGGAAGAGGGGCGATAAGGTTTTTGGGGAGCGCTTCCGCGCGACTACTGACCTTTTGTCAACACGGACACCGACGATTTCTTCCCCAACGACGACTACTTCCCCGACGTCAATGACATCTTCGGCGACATGAGCACCGACGGCGCCAACGGGTCTTCCTCCAACACCCCGTACATGCTCATCTGTTTTCTACTACATATCATGCTTCGTATACTGTTTGTAGCAATTTGTGTAGAATTGCTATTTGCGTACTCTCTAGAATTGCTATTTCTGTACTCTCTGTTTGATTGTATAAGTAGTTTAATTCACGTTTTATTAGTCATGTTTTATCTACTGATTTTAAGAATTAAATCATGTGGAAATTTCCTAATATTTTCAACAGATTTGGAAGGGAGGTAGAGTTTTAAATTATCCATTACAGCGCACGGGCACATTTGATAGTTTTAAATCAAGTCCTCGGGCGCAGCCTTGTTTTCGGCGGTACCACGTGAGCTCCAGGGCGTCCTAGTTCTAAAGAATTGTCGTCCCGGCCACATATACTCACCTAACATGATATGCGGTCGTTGTTTTTCCGAGTACACACAGCCGATATACATCAAGTGCACATTCAGAAAACGACTCGAGCTCAACGCCTCAACCGCTCAATATACATCAAGTCACATCCTCCATCACCTATGTGATATTTGATGTGTATGTTTCGAATTAACCTGCTGCATGCGTGACAGTGACACGGCATATGCATGCCAACGACTCACGCGTGCAATATCTGCACATGCATCCCATACGTAGACAAGTGGAAGTCGTCTATTTAGGAACGAAGAGTAGTAAAACTGGTACGAGGAGATAATAATAATAATAATAAATAAATAAATAAAGAGAAGTGCTAGGCGTCCCCGGACGATGGGAGCGTTCCATCGTCCTGGTCGCATGGCTGCCACGTGTCTTTTTTTTTTCCAAATTCCCGTTTTTGCTACAAACCTTCCGATTTTGCTACAAAATGTCCCTATTTTGCTATGCTGGGTACAATGTAGCAAAAAACGGTTCACTCCAGAAAAAATAGAAAAAAAGACTGTCTCGTCGGAGAGCTCGTCAGACAGCTCGCCGGAGACATTGTAGCAAAACAGTTGTGCTAATGTTGCAAAACCAGACTTCGACGGAGACTCGCCGGGAGAATTGTACCGAAATATTTGTTCTATAGGAGCAAAAACCAACTTTGTCGAAAACAAAGTAGCAAAAAATATTGGGCTACTGTGGCAAAACCAACCTCGTCGGAGAGGAGGCTCTCGCCGGAGACGTCATAGCAACCAGTTTGTTCTATTATAGCAAAACCACATAACAGTTGTAGCCAAAAATATATTGACATTGTAGCATCAACTAAAGCATTTCCCGGTGGGTTAAAAACATAGGAGTACAAAAAATTGCAGCACTTCGAGAACATCAAAGTAGCAACATAAAAATATGTATGTAGCATGAAAAAAATATGAATGTAGCAACCGCCGTTGCCCGTCATAGCAATCACCCATCGCCCGTGGTACCAACCGCCGTTGCCCGTCGTAGCAACCCGTCTTCACTGGTCGCAGCAACCACCGTAGCCATTTGTAGCATCGGAGACAGATGTTGCTCGACAGAGATGGAGGCCGGCCGTTGCGGTCGTAGCCACCACCCCGCCGGCGGCGCAGGGAGCTGAAGGAGCGCGGCCTCCCGTCGGCGGCAGGGGGAGTAGGAGCGGTCGTGGTCTGCCGACGGCGTTGATGGAGGTCGGCTATTGCCGTCGGCCGTCGCGGTCGTCGCCACCACCCCGCCGGCGGCGCGGGGAGCCAGAGTAGCACGACCTCCCATCGGCGGCATGGCGAGATTGGCGAGTATGTGGCGATGCCGGAGAGAAGGCGGAGGAGAGATTCGGTTGCGAGGAAAAGTTGAAGAGAGAGGATGCCGATGGAAGGGATAAGGTAGAGGGGAGCGGACCCACGGGATGCGTGGCGTGTTTTGGAGGCGGACGATGGAACGCGTCGCGTACCCCGTAGCGTTTCCCATAAATAAAGAGTTTTACGTTTGTGTTGATCAAAAGAGCGAAAGGAGGAAGCAAAGTGGGCCCACCTGCACGTGACGACGAAGGGGAGCGCTAATCCTGTTCTGTTCGATCTGTTCTGCGTTTCCTTCGAAGGTAAGGCAGTGTTTCTGTTCGATCTTATCTGTTGTACACCGATCCTATGATGGCTGGCCGGTACTACTAAGTGGTAAGAAAGAATTGGATTTGTACTCTGACAGCAGACTGATACAAGCGAGTTACGGGACGGCAGGCTGTAAAAATAAAATACCGCGACCTCGAAAACGACCGCGAAGCTAGACTTCGCCGCTAGGCGTCTCCAATGCTTATGCTTAAGACTGAAATAAGCTGGGCCCCACTCAGTTTGCTATAGCGTCTTCATTTCTCCACAATGATTAAGTTCGTCATGTAATCTAAACTGGGGCCTACACCTGACATGTATAGGAGCTAAAAGTTACAGCATGTTGTATGGTTGTGCATACCAAACAATTTTTAACTCCCCATAGCATGAGAGAGAGTAGAGGAATATGTAATTTAATTCTTGTGACCCGGCCATACTCGCACTGCCGACCTCAAGAAAGATTCTTTTATGACCTATGACTCCAATGTTTAATACCCTGTCATAAGCTCATTTTATCCCTTATGACCGATCCCTATGTCCACATTGGAGACGCCCGGCAATCGGCCAGGTTCACCATTAATTAAATCTAGAGAACCAATCCTTGGTTGGATGGTTAGGTGGGTGGTTGTCCCACCAGAGTTCAAATCCCAGGTTTGATATTGGTGTTTCTCATATTTGGCGGAATATTCTTCAGTGGGAGGCGATGTTCCCGTCGATAGCGAGGCGCCGTGGTGACTTCGTCAATCTTAAGAGCTGACTCGCCGGCTCAGTATCTCGGAGGTGCTCATAGGGGTAGAGTGTGCGTGCGTGCGTTCATAGGGGTGAGTGTATGCGCGTGTATGTGAGCGTCTGTGTTGTACTGTGTTTCGCAAAAAAAACCATTAATTAAATCTATATATACTCCCTCCGGTATAGTTTACTGGCAGAGAAAAAAGGTGAACCCCGCGAGCGAGCCCGCGCCCTAGGGTTTCCGTGCCGCCGGCGCCGCCTCCACCCCTCCCTCTCCCCCCTCCCACCCCCCTCGCGCGAGACCGTCGCCCCCCGCGGCAGCGGCGTGCGCCCCCCGCGCTCCTCTCCTCGGCTCCCCTCTTCCTCTATCTCCCCGGTCGCCGCCACCGGCAGGGGCCGCCGGGCGTGGCCCGGGCTTCGCCGACGGCGGCGGTTTGTCCTCCTCCGCGCCGTGGTAGGTGGAGGCGGGGCTCCCCTGCATGGCGACGGTGTGCTTCGGGCGGCGGCGGTCCGGCTCCGGCCGGGAGGCGGCGTGGCGGCGGCGGTGCATGCGGACCTGCGGGCAGCGTAGGGAGGCGGGCGACGGCGCGCAGCAGTGTGGCAGGGGCTCCGGCGGCCCAGATCTCAGGGCCCTACGGGCCCCATCTGGGTCGGGTCGGGTGGGCTTGATCTGCAGCGCGTTCAGCAGCAGTTGGTGAGGTAGAGGTGTGTAACAGCCCCAACTTTGTACTAAAAAATACGAAGAATTTTTCCACTTTTTGCATCTCGTGTTTGCATCATGGCATCTCTTTAAATTGCTTTTGTTAACAAACAACAAATGGAAAACAATAAAAAGAGAGAAGCCAAACCTTCCCAAAACCTTCACACCTTGAAATGCAAGATTTGTTACAAACCATGTCATGACAAGTGCAAGTGTTGCCCAAGAAGTTCCCTAGGTTCAAACAATGCCTAAGAAACCAAATGGCATGGTCTCCAATTTGTTTCCAACTTGCCAAGACCTCAATTGGGGTTCAAACCAACTCCTATTTTTTGGAACCATGTTAAGTTGTTCAAAATCCAAAAGGAAAATATGGGGAGGTTCCTTATCTTGTTGAGAGCATCCCTAAAATTTTCTATAATTCTTGGACTTGTTTAAAATGCCCAGTTAAATAGCAAGTTTCTGGCTTCGCTGGGCTTGCCGGTACTACCAGGCCGTTTACCGGTAGTACCGACGCACCGCCGTCCCTGTGGCGACATTGTCGCCATGACCGCACCTGCTCCCGCACGCGCTACCTGCTCCCTTAGGGTTAAGGAGACCTCGCGGCCCTCACCTGCTCCCTCTCTCTCTCCCCTATCTGTTCCCCACGCGTGCCTCCCGAAACCCTAACCCTAGATCGAGCCTTGCCGTCCGCCGCCACCGCCGTGGCTGCCGAGCACGCCGCCGTCAACTCTGGCCGCCCCAGCTCGAGCTGAAGCCACCGTTAGCTCCGCCTCGTCGTCCTCTCCCTTTCCACCGAAGGAATCGGGCCGGGGATCCCTCAGCCGCCGTCGCCGCTCGTTCTTCTCCGCCTCCGGCCGCTGCTCCGCCGAGCCGATTGACGCCGTCCTCAACCACCTCCGACACCGTCGAGCAGCTGCTCACGCTCAGGGTGAGCTCCCCAACCTCCTGGGCGTCCTCTCCCCTCCCTTTTCCCTCTAGCTCGCGCTTGCTCCATCGTGGCCGAGCGTGGCCTCCGCCGCGGCTCATCGCCGGTGCCGATGCCGGCGACCTTTTGGCCCGTAGCGCCGCCAGTAGCTACCCCGTAGCACGGCGAGTCGTTTGCATCCTTTTACGCGTCCTAGGAACCCCCCCGTGGCCGTGCGTGTGCTCGCCGTCGCCGCGGTCACCGCGCGCTCCCGCCGTCGCCGTGCTCAAAATCACTGACCGGAAGTACCACCGGTAGTACTGCTGTTAGTTCCGGTTGATCCTTTTCGGTAATGGATGTTTGCGTTTATAAGCGGAAGTAGAACCGGAAGTAGCACCGGAAGTACCGCTATAACGGAACTACCGGGCACCTTACCGGAAGTACCGCCCAGGAATTTTCGGTACTGGACATTTGCGACTATAACCGGAAGTACGATCGGAAGTACCGGCAAACCGGTACTACCGTGGCCTTTACCGGAAGTACCGGCTAGTTTGAATAATAACTTGGGAATTTCATAACTTAAGTTCTATTAAGTCAAATCTTGCAAATGTTATATCAAATTGATCAGCAGTTCAAATGCTATCTAACTATGCTAATATCACTTCATAACAACCACTTATAACTTGATGTTAACCTTTAATTTGGTTAGGCGAATTAAATGCAAATAATCATTTAATTCACTAATTAATCGTCGATACTCCGAAAATCACAAATGAGGTACCAAAATGATCGGAAGAACAAAACCTATTTAATCATGTCGTGTTCATGCATAATTAAGCCATTTCTTTTGTAAAGTAATAATTTATAAATAATGTGGTCACTAATGATAAATATGGGGTTGTTTCCAAATAGTTGCACTAATTATTTGGAGCTCCATTTAATATTGTTAGATAAATTATATGATTTTAATGCATAAACTTGACATGGCATCATGATTGTGCATTGCACTTGTCTTCGTGTTATTTATTTGTTCTTCTGTTATTTGTTTGGGTATCGATAGATTCCGGAGTCGAGGTTACCCCTACCTATCTCGACGAGCCGTACTACACGCCCCGACAGCAAGGCAAGAGATAATCTAACCTTCTTGGCATCTAGCATCCTACTGTTTTATAAACTTATTTTATCCACCATAATATTGCATTTGATTCCAATGTCACTTTTGATCAAATACTAGAGTATCCTATGAATGCATGTTTTTTCCCGAACCATCACATGTTTCCCCTCCTATGAACCATAGGTTTGAGGTGTTGGCCGGAGACAATTACATAATTGTTGTTTATATATGCTTAGCTATGCTTAGCAATGCTTAGTCGAATGCTATTTATGTCCGTTGGTTAAATTCCATAATTATGATGTTGATGGAATGTTTCGGGCATGGTGGTTACTTGTGGTGCTTAATTAAAATGCTAAGAAGGCTTGGATGAGTTGCCATCGGGGATGGTATTTTGTCTCATTCTTGCCCCTAGGTGCGAGTTCTTTACCTCTTGAACCAAGACGAGCGTGCTTCCAATGGTGGGGACATATGGAATCCCCTTTAACTAAATAACTTGTGCGGGTGTATCCAAGGGTCCTCTAGTTTGCTATTTCCATTGGCGTGTGGGTGTGTGAGTGGAAAAGAAAATGATAAGGATGATGGTGTGTAGGACGTGGTGATGGGGGCAGGGGCTGAAATAGGATGGGTAAACTTGCCCTGTCGCCACAGATGACTCTTGGATAGTCTCATGCGAGGTAAAGGTTTAACCGCGCCCACTCGCCGGCCTTCTCCGGAAGAGGGCCAATCAGGTGAGCCGGACGGTACCGGTGGGTAAATTATTACACCCCTGCAGGGTAAATCTTTTTGAAAAGACATGTCCGCGGTTATGGATGACCTGGGAATAGACGATAAGATCATAGAGAACCTGAACCTAATTTTAATTTGGTAGCTAAAGGTTGCATAATCAACGTGTGATAAAAGGTTCATTTCCTCGAGGGTGATTCGAGGGGGTGCCTTGGTGGAGATGAGATGTTGTTGGTTACAATGGTTCGATGAGAACCAAAGATGAAAGTAACTCTCTTATCCCCTTTTGAGAAAACATTTCTGAGTAGACGATGCCATGGGTCTTTATGTCTTTTAAAATAAAAGGAAAACTAGCTTTATGCAAATTAGCTACACTAAACAGCTTTAGAGCCTCCGTCAGCATTGGGCCTATATCGCCCTACTAAACTTGCGAGTACGTCGTACTCAGCCTCTCTTTGTTGCTTTTATAATTTGTTTCAGAGGAGGACGACACCGAGCAGCAAGGTGGTTTCTTCCTGGACATCGACGAGTAGTTCGGGGTTCCCAGGTGGCAGCTTGGGACGTCGGAACAAGCTGGCATGGGTTATGTTTATGTGCAGGCCTCTTAGGCCATATATTTGGATCTTGTTGTACTAGACAACTAATTTGCTTCCGCATGATGTATTGTTGGGTCTGTGACTCCTTTTGTGTGTAAATTGTATCTTTCTCATATATGAGTTGCTATATGATCTCTTTGTGTCGTAGAGTCTGCGATGTGCCAGTTGTTACACAAGTCTTGATCTCCTTATTATGCTTTGATAGCTATGCCAGTGTTTATGGCATGATCGATGTGTTGCGTGGGAGCGGTAATCCCATGCCCTTCGATTGTGTAGCATAGCCTGTGGGTCACATAGCCTCTCTGCATAATTCCGGGGTCAGGGCGCTACAAGGTGCAGGGACAGCAGCGACGGCGGCCGGCTTGTCGCAGCGTGACGGCGGGCTTCACAGGCCCGATCTAAGTCCGACTGGACCCTCTTAGGACAGGTCTGCCCCCACGGGGGCTTTACAGGCCTGTGCAGTGTGGTCGGGCCCGGCCGGACCTAATGGGGACCGGTATGCTCCGCAGCCGCGTCCGGTCGGCTACCGTCTTCAACGGTGGAGGTAGTTCCCTCCCGCGCGGCTGCAGTTCTGCTGACCCGGCACATTCTACTCTTTGCCCCTGTCTTGTTGTCCTCGTGACGAGTGCTTCGGTGGGATGACGGTGGTGGCTTCGCATCCATGGTGGCACATGCTGGCGGGTGGTGCGTTTGGTGGTGGCGAGGCCTCGTCCTCGTGGGCTCCTATGCACACGATCGTTCGGGGTTGCGGACATAGTTTTTTCGGGAGAAATCCTTGTCGGCTCGGCCGGCACCGACACGGTGCCACCTTTGGGCGGCATCATCCCTTCATGAAGGGCGTCGTGGCTACTCTTCGTCCGCTTCCCTGTGTGCCGGGGGAAACCCTAGGGCTAGTACGCTGGTCCGGGCAGTAGCAGGTGCTCTCCTTTTTCAAGGTGATGCTTGGTACTCGACGATTTGGTGCTAGGAGCGAGGTGGTACTTCTTCGGAGGGTGCAACGGTTGCGGATCATCGTAGTTTAGTCGATCCGCTAATGTCTCCATTTTGTTTCTTCTTTTCTTTTCTTTGGGTTTGTGTGTGCTGCTGCCCCAGCATGTGTTGTGTGGCATTTGTATCGATGGTTGTATCGTGGTCGTTGCTTTATTTATAAAGCGGGGCGAAAGCCTGTTTCGTGGTATAGTTTACTGGGTGCCCTTGAAAAATCATGCAATTTCAAAACTTGTAGGCATATTAGCATTAAATGGTGTTCAATTGATCGTCCTCTCCTAGGGTTTGAATCTCTCTCTGAGTCGTTCCTGCGGGTACGTTTCTCTCTCAAGCCATGTGGTTCCGCTGCTGTGCCCTAGAAGGTCTTCTCCCATCTCTACGCGCTGACTTGGGGCGATCCAGGGGCCCTCCTAGATTGCTGCCCGCCCTTGGTCAGAGGTGGAACAGGTGGAGGTTGACGATGACAGGCTCAGAGGATGCGGGCAGAAGGAGCAAGGTTGTGGTGCCAGCTTCCGTGACGGAGGCGGGCGACTTTTCGGGGCGGGCATCTGTTGTTCCCCCGGTGGCGGCGGCGGCTGGACCCGATGATCATGTCTCGGAGATGTTGGGCCGGCTGCGTCTGACGGCGGCGGAGGCGGTGGTGCTGGAAGATGGGGCTGATGATTTTGCGGTGCACTCGCAGTGGGCGATCGTCGGCAAGGTGTTGTCTCCATCTACCCATCATATAAGCATGATTGCTTCGGCTCAGCGGCCGGCTTGGGGAAACCCACGAGGTCTGTTCCTAAACCCGGCGGGAGACAACATTTTTGTGGCTGAGTTTGGGTGCAAGGCTGATAAAGATCGCATCATGGATGACCCTCCTTGGGTTGTTGGAAAGCATGCGGTCCTTCTTCAAGACTTCAACATCGATCTGCGGCCTCGGGATATGATCTTTAACAGATTGAAGTTGTGGGCCAGAATTATTAATCTCCCTTTTGGTTATATGAACAAGAAGTCCGGAGCTGTTATTGCCAAGCCTATTGGCGTTGATGGTAGTGTTCCCTATGTGGATTGTGATGCATCGGGGAGGTGCTGGGGCAGCTACATGCGTGCCCGGGTTGAGCTGGACGTCGACAAACCGTTGCGGCGGGGAGTCACTGTCTTCTCTCAGCGTCATAATGCGACGGATTGGTTTGATGTGCAATATAAGAACTTGCCCCATTATTGTTTCTCATGTGGCCTTATAGGTCACTCTTCGACTGAATGCAAAACTCCGGGGGAGAGAGATAGGGAAGGAAACCTTCCATACACAGGCGATCGTCTTCGTGCCCAAGATGAACGACAGAAAAAATATCAGGGTGCACGATCTGCCGGGGAATCTGTGTCGTCTGGACAGGGTAAGCATGTTAATCCAAGGAAGGAGAAACCTAACCAGTCGTACAACAGAAGCGGTGCGTCGGGGCAGAACAAAGGACCGAATGAGTTTAATGAGGTGTCCTCTCTAGTAAAGGATAAAAGGCCCCGGGCTCGCAAACCGGCAAGAACCAACAAGGAGGCAGGCGATGAATTGGTTCTTGCGAAGGTGGGAGCTGGGACCGCTGGGCAGAAGCGCAAACAGATTTATCGGCCAAAGGTCTCACTTGTGCTGGCTCCAGAGGAGGGGAACACACTTGTAGTGGTGGTTCGCCCGAAGGGTGCTAAACTCGGTGAAAGTGGTAACTCTGTTGGCGAGTTAAGCAATGACTCAAACAAAAAACTAAGGATGAGTGATCGGCGGATCAGGCGGGAGCTGTTGAGCAGCCCCGCCAGATGCAATGAGTCTCCTTTGCTGGAACTGTCGCGGGCTAGGGACGGACGCGACAGTTGGCGAGCTTCACTGGCTAGTGAAAGTTCATCGTCCCACCCTTCTCTTCCTCTCCGAGACGAAGATGAAGGATACCAGAGTGCGGAATTTTATGTGGTCTTTGGGTTACTCTGGTTGCTTTGCTGTTAGTAGTGAAGGTATGAGTGGTGGTTGCTAAGTGAAGAGTTGGGTGGTGCCCCAAGCGACAGCGTGGATGTAGCAAGCAGCAGTTTTCCCTCGATAACGAACCGAGGTTTATCGAACCAGTAGGACCTTGAAATCAACAACAAAGTGAATGTTGAAGATCTCCGGCGCTTAATCTTCAACAGGCGTGGACCTGCACACACTCAACCAAAATACTTTGCCCCCAACGGCGGAAAGGTTGCTAATCTTTCCGGTCTCGCAGAAAACAAATCGGTTAATTGTATAGTGAAATAAATGAAATATGAAAAGTGACCAGTGGAGTAATGCTGATGAAAAGTAAATAAATGAGGTTGTAAACAATGTAAAAAGATGGACCGGGGACCATGGGTTCACTAGTGGAGTCTCTCAAGTAAATTGAACGATCATATGATGGGTAAACAAATTACAGCTGGGCAATTGACAAGATCATAACACAAATTTAATTTAGCGATGATAAAGTGAACATGATAATATTTATGGAGGCATCACGACAATGAACAAAGACCGTTGAGTCCAACTGCATCTTTATCTAAAAAGTCCACCGTGGGATCGCTATCCAGTCTGTCACCCATCGGTATTAAGTTGCAAGCAACAGACATTTGCATTAAGTAAAGTGCATGAAGTAAGCAATATTAAATATCAAAATAGACTTTAACACCGTTGTTTTACCCTTAGTAGCAACAGCACACCCTCGCCCTTAGACGTTTCTGTCACTCGTGCCCAGGAACAAGAGGGGGCATGAACCCACTATCTAGCATAAATACTCTCTCTTGGAAATACACATAATCACTTGGGCAAAGTAACTACGCATATCGGAGAGCATGCAAGAACATAAATCAACATATAAAAATCATGCACAATATGATCATAACTTCATAATCTATCGGATCCCAACAAACACATCACATGGTATTACAATAGTCGATCTTGATCATGTTAGGCAGCTCACAAGATCATAAACATGAAGTACAAGAGAGAGAGACTACCATCTAGTTACTGGCATGGACCCAAGGTCCAAGGTGGGACTACTCACAAGTCATCCTGGAGGAAGGCATGGCGATGAAGAGCCCTCCGGGATCGATCTCCCCTCCGGCAGGGTGCCAGGAACTGCTTCAGATTGATCCCCGAATTAGGGTTTGAGGTGACGGCGCGTCGGGATGTCTTCTGTGGAAAATAATGGCCGCCCTGTCGTTTTTAGGTTAAGAGGGATTTTATAGGCGTCGGAGGGGGCCGAGGCGGTGCCCAGGGGGCAGGGGCGGGCCCCACCCGCGGGTCCTAGGGTGGTCGTGGCAGGCACCCGCCTGTGGCACTGGGTGGCCCGCCAGGTTGCCCTTTGGTCTTTTGGTGTCTTTCATCGCATAAAAAATCTCTGTAAATTTTCAGCTCAATCCGACGATATTTCCTGTGGTGGATTTTCTGAAATACACGAAAATGAGAAAATTGAAGATTTGAAAATATACATATTTAGATCCACAATTTTGTGATTTTCGTGCAGACCAAACTACAATGTATTTGAATTTGATTTTTTGCACGTTTGTGATATATATCATTGGCTACTTACATGATTTTTTTCATATTTTTTTAAACTCATAAATAGTGTTTTCGATTTTTTTAAACCACCAGGATCACTAGTACTCGGGAACTAGTACTCGGGAGCTAAAGACA
Organism: Puccinellia tenuiflora; assembly: GCA_012064385.1. Classification (NCBI taxonomy): domain Eukaryota; kingdom Viridiplantae; phylum Streptophyta; class Magnoliopsida; order Poales; family Poaceae; genus Puccinellia; species Puccinellia tenuiflora. Next base: position 367,945 of record QRDG01001028.1, read on the forward strand.
CTTTCCGACACCATAACCAATGATAACTTCTTCCGGTTGTTCTTTCCGGTCACCTTGAAGCGCAATCTCTTATCTTATCTGGGTAAACGGATCGGGTGGCTTGGAAGGGCAGCGTATTTTTATCATTTGTTTTGTGCAATCTAGAGGCAAACGGATCATAAAAACAGTAAGCAGTCAGTACCACTGGCGTTTCTCCCCGCACACAACGGCCTACGGGTTCCTCGTGGCCCAGGACAAGATCTGTGCAAGGTTCAACGCTTGATGCCAAACGAGTAACAAGATTTTAGCCCCACCGCTGCACAAGTTGGCCCATTTCTGTTCACCGATTTCCAAATCACCTTTGCACAAATCTGGATAGAAAATCCAACACAAGAGTTCATGAGAACAGATCCTAGCTGCACTGACGAATAAATAGCCGGAAGGGATCAACAAAAGTCTAATAGAACCCTTATTTTAGCCCATAAATCATATAACAGCCCCCTAACAAAAAGAAACCATATACAGTACTTGTATAGTTGTATTCAATACTCATCAACGTGCAAGACCTTTCAGACCCAAGAATACACAGATGAAGTCTACATATACACAAAGACAGCCCCTGGCACTACGGCATTCAGGACCGCTTTTCTCTATATCTCTCGAAAAAGAAAATTTCGTGAGGGTAAAAAACATGATTTGCCACTAAGCACTCATGTATACAGCTAGCAAAAAAGAATGGATAAACCGTGTGAAAAAAAGAGCCTAATTCCTAAAGAGCTGGGGCTCCACCATTACTCGACAGCAACTTCCTTCGCCACCATGTCCCTGTTCACCACAAGCTTCCCCTCTTCGTCCCTGGTGAAAAGCTTCTCCACCAGCTCGTTCCAGCTGGTTCTAGATTTTGGTTCTGAGGTCGTCTCGCTCTGAGTGTCGGAGGACGGCGCGTCGGCGCCAGCAGCCTCCTGGTTTTCCTCTTCGGAGATGTCTATCGCGTGTGGGACCTCTAAGGTTTTCGCTCTGTGGAGTGCGCTCTTGTGTTCTTCCTTGAAACTTTGCAATCTCTCCATCTTTTGTTCAGCAGGTGGAGTCGTCGCCTTCTCGTTTTCCTTCATTAGCTGCACAAAGACGTAGCGATGAACCCTTATGATCGTAAATAAACAAATAAATATTGATTTACAGCTGTGGAATGCAGTGCCGCAACTGTAAGCTCTAGCAAAACCGTAATACTCTGTTGCAGAAAGGAAATACTAACATTTAGGAAATTATTAGGCATGCCAATTTGCGGTTAACAAAATGTTTCTGGACAGTTTAGTCGGTTACCATTCTATTCCAAGTCAATTCATTTCATTACTAGTAAAACCATGGCCTATGGCCTGGAGGTATCACCTTCCTTTTTCCGAAAAAAAAATATTAGTAAAACTAAGTCTGACTTCCACAGATACTTTACATTATGATGTACTGCAGAACACTTGATCTTTCATCGAATTTAGTTCACTGTCTCTCGACTGGCTAGAGGTAAACCTACTAGCCCAGCCCAACCCTGCTCCAGGCTTGGCCTCTCCAGTGCTCATGGTAGTTTGTTCTGAATAAAAATGCCGCAGGTGCTATGCCTTTTGGTTGAGCTTTTTTTCTTGGGAAAGAAAGTGTGCAGAAGAGCAAGGTAACAGGAAAAATAAGAAAAGGGATAAGGTCATTGTTTGTTCTGCATCCCCAAAGCGTACAAAATTTCAGCCATGTCCATATATGTGGCCTACCTAAATGTGTTCTGGCCGAGCTTTTTTTCTTGGGAAATGAAGTGTGCTGAAGAGAAAAGTATCAAAAAAAGGGATAAGGTTATTGTTTGTTCTGTATCCCTACCGTACCAATTGTTCTGCCATGTCTAAATATTTGGCCTCCCGAAATGTGGAGGACTCTCAAGCATGAACACCCCCCTATAAGTTTTTTTAATCAAGCTTAGGTACAGAAATTATGTAGTTACTTGTACAGGCTAGGAAGATCACATAGTGCATGTACATTGTTTCTGTCTATGTAAAAAAAATTGAATGATGCTCCTGGTAAACAACGAGGAGACTATTACTTTCAATCCTGCCCCCTTCTTAATAAGTTCCTGTTAAAGAACCTAAAACTGCAACAGCTCCATGCCTCCACCCTTAGTCCAACACTCACAGTTTACAGTTAAGTTACACTGGCATATAATGCATGTTGTTCTGAAAGATAGCAATTTATGGTTAACCCTTCTTAAGCTAAGCTGAAAGAAGCCCAATTGAGGTGTGCACCGATCTAAGATGGGGCCTGGGATTTGAGCGAAGTTTAGGCTAATAGGTGTACAACCAGGTCATTCAAGGCAACAATTTAGGACAGATCCACAGAAAGGTAATCCGTAATATTACGTAGTAGGCCCCCTTTTGGAGTATACCAAGTCACATACATAATATTTGTATTATGCTTAATATCACATTGACATATAAGCATAAGGAACAGACTTAGTAACCAAGATAATATGCCATCAACATGATGCTAACAGTTCGCAAGCTATGACAAAACATTTCCCTCCACGGCATAGAGTATAGCATGTGCATACCTCTAAAGCCTTTGTTGATTCTCGTTCAATCCAAATAATCCCATGATCGGCAGTTGTACTGCACGATAACACAATATGCTCAAACCGTCCATCCACTGGAATAGCAGTTCTCACCTCAGGTGGGTATCTTCCACATCTACAAATGAGTAGTAGCTGTTTTATTATATGCTCAATGTGGCAAAGTTCTTAGGAATCTATTTCTCAGGTTTCTGCATGCTATATTCTTCATATATAACGATTGTGTGAACAGTAAAGACATACATGTATTACAGACTGTACTGGATCATACATTGTGCTATCTCTGATTTGCAGGGTGCCCAAAAAGCAGAAAGCGAAGAAGTGTAGTATTGCAATGTTTAACCTGGTTGAGTCCTATAGGATTGAAACACATGATTTGCACACAGATAGTGTTTGATTACACCATATGAAAAGAATAAGGGTCTTTCTAAGAGGTTATAAATTTTCCCTGTGGCAGGTTCTATAGGACGGCGATCCGGCCTGCGATGTTGTATGGCGCAGAATGTTGGCCAACCAAGAGGCGACATATCCAAAAACTAGGTGTAGCAGAGATGCGCATGTTGAGATGGATATATGGCCACACAAGAAAGAACCGGGTCCGAAATGATGATATACGTGAAAGAGTTGGCGTATCACCGATTGAAGAGAAGCTTGTCCAACACCGTCTAAGATGGTTTGGACATATACAACGTAGGCCTCCAGAAGCGCCAGTGCATATCGGCAGGATAAAGTGGGCTGAGAATGTTAAGAGTGGTCGTGGTAGACCAAACTTGACATGGGAGGAGTCCGTTAAGAGAGACCTGAAGGATTGGAACATCACCAAAAAACTAGCCATGGACAGAGGTGCGTGGAAGTTAGCTATCCACATGCCAGAACCATGACCTGGTTTCGAGATCTTATGGGTTTCAACTCTAGCCTACCCCAACTTGTTTGGGACTAAAAGGATTTGTTGTTGTTTGTTGTTGTTGAATATAGTGCTGCGAAATCCTTGCTCATAAATGTGTAAGCAAGCTTCGTTCTCTGAAAGGACATGAACGCTGAAGCTTTGTTGCTTGCTTTTCTCAGAAACCATGATAAAAGGAGTCCTTTTCTAAAATATGAAAAGGCTTTCGTATGAAATTATGAATAACCAGCATACAATCAGAAACTTCTTGTTCCAGACAAACATGAATACCAATTTTTTTAACCAGGACATGAATAACAGGTTCATTGTTTACAGCATACCAACATGACTTAACTAAGAATCAGCAATGACTACCAAATGCAGAAATTACCCGCAAAATTTCCTCTCAACGATATGATACAATCGACCAGGAGCATATAATCTTCTAGGATCCTTAAACTTTTTCTTGTCTTGTGTAAATGTATCTCTCAAGCAAATGAGGAATATCAAGCAGGGCAAGCTGTCAAAAGGATAAATGATTTTTTTTTACAATTGCTTACTTACTTCTGAAAGAAAGTAGAACACAATGGCATGGAGAAAGTGAATGAAGGATGAGTTTACCAGAAGATAGACCCAAAAATGTATTCCAATGGTGTTGGCGTTCTTGGCAAAAAGTCATCCTGACAAAGGACACTGTGCAGTTAGAGAATGAACCTCAGATGATATATATACATACTAGTACCACAGATGGCAAATTTTAAATTACACTGAGAAGATAGGATCAGTTCAGCTCATGAGCTATTCACTTGCTCAATGAAACAAGAGGACAAAGAAATAGTACCATATCCCGTTCCACATATAGCAGTGGCATAAGTTCAAGCACCACAAATACTGCATGTTCAGCCGCAATATCCAAGTTTATTTCAGAAATACACCTTCTAGCAAATACTAGAGCTTATCATGCTGAATGAATTGAATTCACCCAACAACATGGCAAACATTTAACTCAGACAACTAATTCCCAAAATCGCTCATAGGCTGAGCCTCATATACGAGCTACCTTTCTCAGAACAGCAGTAGGACAGGACATTGTACTGGAGTATAATCTTATCCTATCTATCAGCTACCTTTCTTCTCTTCATAGCACAACTGTAGGAATTTGTGTCTTGCAACCTTTTATTTGTACACTACATTCTCCGAAATTAAACTTCATGGGGAAGTATTATGGAAATAACAGGGAATTAATGATGTGGAATTGTACTTAAGGAAATATATTTAAAGAAGCCGGTACGTCTATACTAGAATACAGTGTATGTGAATATGCTGGAATTATACCCGGGACAGTATAGAGTGAAAAGCCAGGTTGTTCATATGTTGGCTATATGAATTGATTAAAGCCTGCGAATTTGAATTCGGCACGTGACTCACACATGTGTGCTCGTGGTACTAATTGCAGATCGAAACTCCTAAATGGTTACTGATGATCATGGTTGGTTTGGTTAACCTGGAGTTTCTGGAATAAATATCTGCGGAATTACGGATCAAGTAAAACCGGAATTAGCACTATATAAAGGTCCCTAACCCCTAGCCTCAAATTGATCATTGTGAGCGGCACCACGGAAAAGGATCGGGGAATAGGGGTTAGACCGGATGAGTGCTAAACCTAACAACAACAACCGCTGCCTAATTCCTAACTTCAGCACAATCAAACTAGTTCACCTTTTCACACGACATTCCAATCGTGCCACAAGCAAAGCACAACATTTGACCAGGTATCGCCACCTACTCTGACGCCAACCAATTCCAATTTCTCAAAAGAAATGGTCAAAAAAAATATATTCGGGCGGCAGCAAAGCGAATTGGACAGCTACAGCATCTGACCCGAGCAGGCAGGCAGCGGGTGTACCTGCAGCACGATGGAGTAGATGACGTCGGCGTACTTGACGGCGAGGTTGATCGACATGCAGCGCGCGGGCGCGAGCGCGTAGCAGCGGACGTGGCTCCTGGGAATATCGCCGAACGCCCTGCGGTTGTTGACCACCAGCACGGTCATGAGCGCGGCGACGCTGGAGCCCAGCGAGTGTCCCGCGAAGACGAGCCTGCAGCCGGGGCCCTGCCGGCGCAGCAGCTCCTGCAGCGTGTCCGTCTCCTTCTCCAGGATGAACTGCGCCGTCCTGAGCAGGCCGTAGTGCACGTAGCCGCCGTCGAACATCTGCTGGCCGAGCTTGTTGTCCATCAGCACCTGCGGGGGGAATCGAGCAGACGGACGGCTCAGTCAGTCAGACGAACGACCGGGTGCGGGAGAAATTCGAGTCGAATCGGGGGACGGACGGACGGAATCGACGAACGACGGGGTGGGCACCTAGCTAGCTAGTACCTTGTAGTCTGCGTGGCGGACGAGGTTGAGGCCGCGGACGGCGAGGACGACCTCGTTGCGTAGGCGGTCGAGGTAGACGATGTAGGGCGGGCAGTCGGTGCCGACGTCGGCGTAGGTGGCGCGGCGGACGAACCCGGCGGGGTCGAGGTCGGCGTAGCCGCGGCCGGTGGGGGCGAACTTGGGTTTGGAGAGGTCGTCCTCGCTGATGGCCATGATGAGGTGGCAGATGCGCGGGACGGGCTCGAAGTCGTCGGGCGCGGCGGGGGGCCAGGTCTCGCTGTCGTAGGCGCCGATGTAGGTGAGGCGCTTCCACGCCCACCGCACGCACCCCACGCACAGCACGCACCCCAGCCCGCACGGCACCGACATGGCGGCGCCAAGCGCGGGGCAGAGCGGGGTGGGAAGGGGTCGCCGGCGAGGCCAAGCGCGGCCGGTGTTCCTCCCCTCCGGTAGCGAGCGAGCGAGCAGCTGCTTGGGCGTTCCGGAAACGACGAGCTGGAACGGTGGTGGGGTTTTTTTTTTTTTGATGGAACAGAACTTCCATTAACTAGTGCGCACAGCAAAGTCGCTGGCCACTAAAACATTTACAAAGTTCGGTGCACCTTCAGGCCAAATTACAGGAGATACAGTCATAGACTTAGCACCAAACATTGCTACCGCGTCCGCCACGCTATTACACGCCCGTGGGCAATATTTGATAGAGAAGGAGCTAAAGTTCAAACTAGCAAAATACTTAATCTCTCTAAAGATCTCTCTAAAGATCTGGCCATTAAACGACAGATCTTGGGATTGACCAGAAACTGCTTGGTGGAGCTTCTGGGAGTCAGTTTCCACCTGAGCCTTCGACATTCCCCAGCTGCTTGCCCATTACAGGAAAGACAAGCAAGCAAGAGCTTCAGTTTGCAGCACATCACTCTTTCGTGTTCCTCTCCTCTGCTTCAAACTTATCCCTTCTCTCTCCTGTTGAGAGTCGGCCATCAAGTGCCGGGTCAATCCGATGTTCTCCCTACCGGAGTAGCTGGCCGGAGATGGACTAGGAGGGACGCCGGATCTACGGCTGTAGATACTAGTCTTAATATTAGTAGTATTTTGTGTCGGCGTTTTGCTGGAGTTTGGCTTTATGCTGTGTTGTCTTCTCGGAGTGCTTCGCTGGGGCTTCGGGGCCGAGTCTGGCGACGTTTGGCGGTGGCTCTCTTCCTCGTAGTGCTCCTATGGCATGAGACGGAGATGGAGAGAGTCTGCGCTGCCGGCATCTCCGTTATCAATAAGGTCCAGGTTCGTTTCGTCAGTGACTTTGCTCTCTCTACTTTTGGAGTTCGTCCTCTTCCTCTGAGCTGCCATGGTGGCGGGACAAGGTGGTGGCCGGATGTCGAAAGTGGTGAAGCTGAGGAGCTGCAGGGAATCAATGGTGCTACGTTTTCGTGGAGATCAAACTCGGTGACCCAAGATTGGTCGCCGACTCAAGAAGCCGTAGGGCGGCTGCTCCAGATTCTGATGCGGTGGCATCAGATCTTCAACCTCCTTCGGAGAGGAGATCAGGCAGAGCTTCAACTTGCAGGTTCAGAAAATCGGTGATTCCATGGAAGGCCTCTTGTTGCCTGGTGTTGAGATCGAAATTGGGCGAGCTCATCAGCTTCGGTGTCTGCTGGGAAGCTACGCCGCCCATGGCGGTGGTCGATGGGCGGTCTCCTCTGGAGACTACGCCGCCCACGGCTCTGGTCGACTGGCGGTCTTCCCGTCGCCGTTGCTTCTTCCGGTCGAAGGGCGACCATCTTTCCTCCCGGCCTATGAGCCGATAGGGAGGCAGTTCTTCTTCCTCACGGCGTCTGTGCTGCTTTGTCATGGAAGCTTCGTCGTCCCAAGTGGTGTCGTCCCCGGCGGCGACGAGGTGCTCGTGGGTGAGAGGATTTGGACCCGATTGCGTTCTCCATCTGGCTCTTGGGGTCCTTTTTGCAAAAGACAGGGACTAGTCTGTAATTGCCTGTTCCCTTTGGGGCTGTTTGTAGGATGTAATGATCTTATCTTAATATAAGCTGTTTGTGTGTTCAACAAGAGTGACATAGCCTGCACCTGCACCAACAGATTCACCATCAGAATTTCTAATAATGAAACCCCAGCCACTCGATCGGTTCTCAGCACTAAAACTTCCATCAACATTAATTTTAAGCTCATCCCCAACAGAAGGTAACCAAGATTGCACCTGCCGCTGCTTTGGTTGTTTGTTTCGAGTGAAAAACTGCTCAAAATCAGAGGCCGATCTTCTGGCTAGACACGCAACTGAGCAATTTAATCTATGTCGCTCCCCAGCACCAACGTTGTTTCTCAACTGCCACCACCACCAAAGCAAGGCAACAGTCAAGAGTTTTTGTTTTTGCATCAGCTGGGTCACCCCCTTGATGAATTCTATGGAACCTTCGCACTTGAGAAGCTTCTCTCGAACTTGTTCCATGTTCAGTTCTCTCCAGACAGCCTTCACAGGTTTACATTTCAGAAACAGATGTGCTCCGTCTTCATTTACTCTATTACACATCGGACAGATCGGATCTAGCTCCATACCTCTCCTCTTCAGGTTCAAACGGTGTGGCAGGCTGTTATGAGCAATTCTCCATAAAAAGTGATGGATTTTTGTTGGACAATCAAGTTTGCAGATGACATTCCAGTCAAAACTCGGTTTGGCCGTATGATTGCCTAGCTGCCCATGCTTTCGCATGTCCTCTAGTTGTCGTTGCAGCCTGTATGCGGATTTCACAGTGAAGATGCCTTTTTCCTCAAAATGCCAGGCCCACTCATCCTCCATGTCATCGAAGATTGGCAGTGATAGAATGAGAGAAACATCCTGTTCCCAGAAAGTTTGATGTACCAGAGCAGAGTCTCAGGTTCCCGTTGACGGGTCAATTAGCTCACTAGCTTTGGTGATGACAAAGTGGCCCCTTGGAGTAGCAGGGCGTCTGCACCAAAGCCTAGGAAGCCATGGATCATTCCACACATTTATCGTAGACCCATCTCCCACTCGCTTAATGATCCCCTGTCTCAAAAGTTCGACACCCTTCAAAATGCTACGCCACGCATAAGAGATACCATCCCGGCAGGTAGCTTCCAGAACAGAGCAAAGAGGGTAGTACTTCGCTTTCAAGACACGAGCACACAATGAGTCAGGGTTGGTGAGTAACCGCCACCCCTGTTTTGCCAACATTGCCATGTTGAAGGTGCACAAATCTTTGTAATCGAGACCACCCTCCTTCTTTGATCGTGTCAATTTGTCCCAGCTAAGCCAATGGATTTTATTGTCTCTGTCTTGGTGTGCCCAAAAGTATCGGCTGATCATACTATTTATTTCCTCGCATAAGCCTTTTGTGAGATCAAAGCAGCTCATAGCAAAGGTAGGGATAGCTTGGGCGCAAGCTTTAATCAATATCTCTTTCCTCGCTTTCGAGAGCATCTTCTCTTTCCATCCTTGAATTTTACTCCAGATCCTTTCCTTGATATAAGCAAAAGTTCTAGCCCTTGATCTGCCCACATAGATTGGCAACCCCAGATACTTTCCACTTCTTCCTTCGCAGGTGACTCCCAGAATGGCCATCATCCTCCTTTTTCTCTCTTTCGAGTGTTTTTGCTAAAAACAATGGAGGACTTGGCTATGTTAATTGTCTGCCCCGAGCAAACCTCGTACAGATTCAAAATATGTTGCAGATGATGTGCACCTTCTTCTGAAACTTTCAGGAGAATTAACGAGTCATCAGCAAACAGTAGATGGTTAAAGCTCGGAGCACCATTACGAACTTTTATCCCCTCTAGCTTCCCATTCTGATAAGCTTGATTTAACATACTTGAGAAGGCTTCAGCACAAAGAAGAAACAGGTATGGCGATATAGGATCTCCCTGTCTGAGCCCTCTTCTCGGAATTACATCCTCCGTCAGTGTCCCATTTAGCTTAAATCGATACTTAACGGTCGAGCAAAACTTTGAAAGTGCATGGTTTCCCCCATGTGTGGTTTTGGTAATTAATGACAATCTATATGGACTAATGTTTGTATTAAGCTATATTTGTAGGTGTGTCCATTTGAGTTGCTTGATCTCCATTTGTTGGAATCAAGGTTGTAAGCCCCACTTAGCAGAAATAACATTTCGCCAAGTAGAACCACAATTGGATTACATCACATGCCCAAGTACGACAAAAAAGACAAATAAACATAGTTCGAAATACTTTTATTACATCATAGGGGATTATACGTCCCGAATACAGCGGAAGCAATCACTCGTCTGAGTACAGACTACATCAAAGGCCAAAGGCCGGAAAATAAAAGAGGGGACCCGCCCAGGGTGGTCTCAGGCTGCCGCCTAGGATCTCGATCTACTCGTCATAGTCGGCGTCGAACTCCACATAGTAACCACCATCTGGATCGTCGAACTCTGCTGTCGCTCCTGCATCGGTGAAAACACGGGCACCGGACACCCAATGGTATGAGTACGGGGGTACTCAGCAAGTCTTACGCACAAGGGTAAAAGAAGGTACGATGCACATGCATTGGGGTTGAAAAGGGGCTGTATGTGGACTTGCAGCAGCAGCACCTAATAACTACAGAAGACACGCTACGACTTGCGTCTAATTAGAATAAGGGAAGAGAGCCCCGTCCTGAGACAACTCCATCGTATCATATACCCATGAGGAAGAAGTCCGGACACTCACACGTTGATCAAGTTTTAGCAGGTTATTATTTTAATATGGTTATTTACTAGTCAATTTAGCTATTTAGAGATATACGGTGATGTCTATGATCTTTTTAGCCAGCACATTACCCAAGTCGTCCATAACCGCGGACTCGACTTTCGAAAAGATTTAACCCTGCAGGGGTGCCCAAATGTAACCATACATGTTCGATCAACCACTTTCCACAGAGGCATTTAGGTATCTCAACACGATCTTCCCCATCACTACTACATTGGATAGAGAGCCACCTATCTGAGACTGATCCACGTGGGGAGCCCGGCCGAAACTCCTTTGCGGGCCCAAATGTTGTGCGAACGGCTTTGGGAGGATAACACTCATATGATTGCTCCTCCTTCCACATGCGACTAACGCCCATCCCGCAAACCTATATGCGCCCCCCATAGTTGTATCCTCTCATCTTCAACATGCATCGTGCGTATGCTCCAAATGGTAAACACCCGAACTACTTTGTGGCTCCCTAACCAATATAGCAGATCCGGTACTGAGTGGCGGGGGGTTCCATAAGTCTTCCCACGTGTGGGTAGGGCGCTCATTCTTGGATAAGCGGAAAAGAACAGTTTTTCCTAAGCGACACTAGCAGAACAAATCACCATAATTGGCCTTCCGTCGGTGCCTTATCTTTAATATAATAAGTGATTCCCACATAGCAAGTCTTCAATTATTAAGATATACCAGCTAAACATGTGATAGACCACAATCAACTCCTAAGTATGCTAGTAGATAGCAACTGGAAACAAGCATAGGATATAGGCAGGCATATCAGGAATAACTGGACTTCTATCAGGCTATGCAAATCTAATAGGAATCGTAAGACACAACAGAACGGAAGTCCTGAAGCATGCAAGACAGGAATAGGCATCACATGAGAAGGTTGGGGAGGGGCTGCTTGCCTGTTGAATCAGTAGCCTGGTACTGGGCAAGATTCTCGGAGGTGTCGGGGTACTCAGCAACGTCGTCGTCTACGGATAACCCCAAAACATAGCAAAAATAGCAATCAATACAAATGCATTCAAACAAGGATGATGACATGTCAAATTTAAATATGCAGCAATTTAAGTGCTAAACATTTTATTAGGCAAGTTACAATTAGGGCTTAGCAATTTAATAAACAAATCAGGCATTTAGGGCATTTTATTAATTCAATTAATTGCATTTTCCATTAACCCGAAAATTAAATTATTTAATTCATGCACGCAAAAATATATTTGAACAAATTGCAATTTTAGCTTTAATTTGATATAAAATTCATAATTTTTGAAGGTGTGGTTCAAAAGTTATGGATTATACAAGTTTTAATCATTAGCAAAAGAATTATTTATTAAAGCCATTTTAATTAGTTCTAAAAATTAAACAAAATTTATATTTGAACAGATGACATTTTTCTGACTTCAAAACATATTTTTATTACAATTTTTGAATTCGAAAAGACCAAAAATTAAAAGTTTTTAAAAATAGGACAGAAACATGCTGGAAGGACCTATTTGCAAAAGGTTTTCAAAAACTGTGGGTTTCTGCCAAATTGCCAGATCTGGAAACATTTTGCACCGGAGTGAGATCTACCCTAGAGGATGACAGGTGGGTCCAACTGGCCCACATGTCAGTGGCAGGACAAGGCAGAAAAAAGGTGGGGGTTTATTTGGCCCGAGGGGACTCGAACCTGGGATCTATCTGGCGAGCAAGGGAACAAGGCCACTGGGCTGAGATCGTGTTGGTGATAGAAAGGGGGTGCGATGCCAGTTGAAGTAGATCTGCTGCTAACTGAAACTGTTAACTGAAACTGAACATGAACCCAAGGTTCAGAAGCTGGCCGACGGCGGTGTGCACGCGGCCGGCGACGACCATCCCGTGGCGGTGATCTACGTGCTCGTGCGCGTGCGGTGCAAGAGTGTGGTGCAGATGCTCGTGCGTGCACGGCACGAGCAACACGAGCTCGAGCTGCTCGTGCTTGACATGGCGGGCTCGACTTCGACAGGGAGACCGACGACGCGCGAAGGCGACCGTCCAGAGCAAGGGGAGAGCGGAGAAAGGCCCGAGGGCGTGCTGTGCTCACCCAAGAAGCAGAGGAAGCAGATCGGCGACGAGGGAGGTAGAGGAAGTAGGGGTAGCAGCTGTAGACGCCGGCCGGCCCGAGGTAGACGATGACGAGGAAGCAGCCCTTGAGTCTCCTCCTGGATCCAGCTCCAGCGTGCGGTGGTCGTCGACGAGCTCCGGTCCGTTCTTCTCCTACGCCGACCGATCCTCCATGGCTCGAGCTCCTCCGGCGTGGCGTGTGGTGGCTTCGGATGGAGAAACGGAGAGGAGGGAGAGAAGATGGGGCGGCGGCGGAGAGGAGGGAAAGGAGTGGCTAGGGTTAGGGAGAGAGGGGAGCGGCACGGCGCTGGCTTTATAGGAGGGGAAAACAGGGTGGCGAGGTGGCATGGGAGGTGGGCGACGGCGCGCTCGCGGGTGACGGCAGGGAGCGAGGCGACGTACGCGTGAGAGAGGGTGCGGGAGAGGAGAGAAAAGGTAAAAGGCCGGTTGGGCTGGGCTGCTGACGGGCCGATGCGTGGGAAAGGAGAGAGAGGGAAAAGGAAGAGAGGGAGCTGGGCTGCGGCCCAGTTCGGTTTTTTTTTTGTTTTCCAGATTTGGTATTTTCCCTTTTAACAGAATTTGAGAAAAGAAGAAAAGAGACAAAAACAAAGGTAAAAATTAGGGTTTTGATTTTTCCCCAACATAAAATGTTGGTTAAATTGTAAATCCAAAATAACATTTTAATTTGCTTTGTCCAAAATAGTTTTTGGTTTTTTTTTTGCAATTTTAGAATTAGGTTTTGCATGTGATCACATGAAATAACATTTCCCTTTTGCTTATTTTATTTTATTTTTGCAAAAACACAAAGCCAACAACATTGATGATGTCATGATGATTCACAAATTAAATTAACAAACAAGAAATTAAAAGTTGTAAAGGGCTCCGGAATCCGCCTCGAAGGATTCCGATAGTGGAAGGTGAACCAAACCCTTGGGTGCGGTTCATCGGAAAATAGGGTGAGGCCTTTGTGGCATCTTGAGTAGGCCTCTTGTGGCGAGCTCACACCCCTCCAACGAGACATACTCCCTTAACAAGGAGGAACTCGGGAATACATCCTCGTCTCCACGTGCCTCGGTTATTTCTATACCCGAGCTTTTACTTATGCAATTTATATTGTGATAGCCTTCGTGCTTGAAGTTTATATCTTGCTATCACCTTGTTGCTTATATTGCTTAGCATAAGTTGTTGGTGCACATAGGTGAACCTAGTATTTAGCTTGTTGGCTTGTTAATTTAAACACATAGTTTTATTCCGCAATTATCAAGCCCTAAATAGAAAAAGTGTTAATCGCCTATTCACCCCCCCTCTAGGCGACATCCGGGACATCGTCTGTTCTTTCACACTTCATGATGAGTTGGATCCACCTCTCAGCGAAGCCCATCTTCCGCATCATATTCTCAAGAAAGTGCCACTCCACCCTATCATAGGCCTTGCTCATGTCTAGCTTCAGAGCAGCATAACCCACTGCACCACCTCTTTTGCTTTGCATAAAGTGATTAACCTCATAGGCTAACAAAATGTTATCAGTGATTAATCGACCCGGCACAAAAGCACTTTGGTTAGGGGCAATAATATCCTAGAGGATGAGCTTTAATCTATTGGCGAGAACTTTTGAGACAAGTTTATAAATGACATTGCATAAACTTATGGGTCTTAAATCTTTCATCTTTTATGAATTTTTACCTTGGGGATGAGTGCCACATTAGTGTCATTCCAGCCTGGGGGAATGTCGCCACCATTTAGCACTTGTAGCACCTCGGTAGTCACGCGGTCGCCCACCAGCTCCCAAATGCGCTTGTAAAAGACAGTCGGCATTCCGTCCGGGCCTGGAGCCTTCAGGTCTCTAATTCTATTAAGAGCTTCGCGCACCTCCTCCATCGTGAAGTCTTGCAGGAGCATATCATTCATATTCGCTGTAACCCGATGAACAACGTGTTCCAGCAACTCATCAGTTCGGGTACCTGCACTAGAGGTGAAGAGCTCGTTAAAGTATTAAGTGACTACCGCCGCCATCTCCGCCTCCCCTTCCACCACCTCCCCATTGTGCCTTTTTAGCCTCTTGATCTTGTTATTCTTGTGCCTCTCGGACGCGAAGGAGTAGAAATACGAGGTGGAAGGAGTGAGATGTGCACTCGGGCGGCTTTTACTTCCAACGCAGCTGCGCCCCCTTTACATCGGTACTAACTGATTTGCCCCTCTTTACTTTGACCTCTCCTATTTGCCCTACTTTTCTTTGCTCCTTTATTATTTGCCCTTTTATATTATTATTTTTTGCTTTTGAGGGAATATGCAACATATGAAAGACAAGAATACCCTGCCTGCGGTACACACCGGAATCGATTGGATAACCGTTTTCTCCCCTGTTCGTTTCCAACGCAAGGACTAGCTTGAGCAGCTTCTATCCGTACCGTGAGGTGGGGCTCCGGGAGGCAGGCGTGGAGCGCGGAGGAGGAGCTCGACCGAGAAGGCCAGGGTTTGGTGGGGGCGGCGAGGTCCGGCGGTGCCATCCCCACGGCGGCGTGCGGCACGGTCCGGCGGCGCCATCCCCACGGCGGCGTGCGGCGCGGTCCAGCGGTGCCATCCCCACGGCGGCGTGCGGCGGCTTCCCTGTGAGCAGCCACATGTCGGGCCAGCCCTTGAGCACGTCGCGGTGGAGGTCGGCGACGTTGAGGAGGTGAAGGTTGGGCTCAGGCATTTGGCGCTGTGTTTCCTCCCAGCAGTAGCATGAAGCCGCGCCACCGCATGGCCCAGGCTCCCCTCCCCGGCCGCGATGGACGAGCTAGCCCGCTGCGCGTCAGACGCCCGGCGTCGTTGCTCCGGTTTGGGGTTGAGTAAACCGGCGATTCCGGTTGTGCAGCGTGGGGATCTGGGAGTTTCCGTCGCCGCCGCCGTCTGGTTCTCTGTTCGAACAGGAGAAAGCTCAGCTCGATCAAGACTTTTCGACCAGGTCACACATTAACGATGGGTATTTTGGTCATTACTTGTGGGTCCTACATGTCAGAGGGAAAATAAAAGGGCAAAGAAAAGTGGGGCAAATAGGAGAGGTCAAAGTAAAGAGGGGCAAATTGGTTAGTACCAAAGTAAAGGGTGGCAAAAAATCAAATCCCCCCTCCGCGGGAGAGGCAGAGCGACCGCCGAGAACGGCAACGGACCATGCGCGACAGTTGTCCGTGTTTGCTGGAAGCTTCCACTTCACTTTCTCATGTTCCTCGTCACACAGACGACCAAGTTCACAAGGCCCGTATGGATATCTCAAGTCCAGAAATTTTTAGAGCATAAGCGTCCGGACGAGTTCTATTTATGCTGTCCGGACGAAATTTTGCATATCGACGTCGTCGCTTCCCGGTCATGACGCTAATAGCTGTCGCGTCATGGTATTTTTGGGTAAAAAGATAATCAAATGAAAACATGCAACATTCAAAATAATCGGCCATGATTGGTTGAGGTCGAGGTCGGGGTCGGTGACACCCGTACGACTGGTTGAGGTCGAGGCCAGCGACGCCTTGCTGCATCGGGGAGAAGATCGCCTTTGTCAATGGAAATACAATGGTAAGAAAACTAATTAGATAGAAAAACTAAAATAAAATAGGGGCTTATGTTGGATTGGCGTGAGATAAATCCAAATAGGATTCAGGGTTGAAGCCACCAAGCTTGTTGTCGCCGATCTCAGGGGAGGAGAACCTAGATTTGGGCGTGGCGGTGGCATTTTCTTGGTAATACGACGAATGCGACGGCAAGCTGCCGCTCCTAGAACGGAGGGTCGGCGCGACGTTGTCCTCGCTTGCTCCCATGACGAATGCTTGGTTCAAGGCGGCAAGGTCCGCCGCCGCCTTATCCGTTGCCTGCCTCATGCGTTGATCGTTCCGCTACTCCGTGCTCAACGATCATCAAAGGTAATCCAGGTTCCATGTGTCGTCCGACATCCCCTCTGGCCACGTCATGGATGAGGGAGGCTTGCTCTACCGACGAACTCCGAGCGTCGAGCCCGGCAGCTTCGCGATCGTCGACTGTGCCTTCCCTTCCCTCTGGGAGCTTTAGATCCATGCGACGCCATGGCTATGACGGCAACGACAGAGGTGGGAGAGGCGGGAACGAGAGAGGTGGCGGGGCGAGCCGGGGGAGGGGGATGAAATTGAGGGAGAGGTGAGTGGGCGGGCGGGCGGGGGGGGGGGGGGGTTGGAGTTTTTCGTATGTCAATGACAGAGGAGCCCGTCCGTCAGTTTCGCTCCCAGAGTTTTGTCTGGCGCGCCCAAGCGGCTCCCGCCGCGAAGGACGTGGGCTGAGAGTACCAGACGAGATATTGGACTGTGCTGGACGAACTCGGGTTATTGGCGCCGCGACTGGACGCCAAATTTCGTGCGGTGCGACCAATAAGACTATTGGCGGCCCTATTGACGCCCCGACTAGAGATGCTCTTAGGCAATCAAACAACCCAGCATGACAAGCTATTGTATGAGTGGACTACTGGTTCGGTTGGCTACATACACGCGTATTGCCAGGCAGATTTGGGAGGGAAGTGTAAATTTGACCGAAAATAACCACGGAGGGAAAGAATTTCACGAAATAAACGTTGGCCGAAACTATTTCACGAAATAACCCTTTTGCGTAGCGCCTTACGATCAGGCGCTATGGTATTCGGTGTAGCGCCTGGGTGAAAGGCGCTACACATCATGCTAGCGTGGCTTCCAAAGGGCCCACTCGTGGTCATGTAGCACCTTGAGGAAAGGCGCTATGCTGCGATATGTAGCACATTAGTGAAAGGCGCTATGCTACGCAGCGTTAAGCCACGCGACGGCTCACCCTAGTCGCCACTCGCCCCACACTCCCCCGCGCCCCCCGCGCCCTAGGGTTAGCCGCCGCCGGCTCCTAGGGTTAGCCGCCGCCGGCCCCCTCCCCGCCCCCGCCGCGCTCTCTCCCTGCCGCCGCCGCGCTCCCTCCCCTGCCACGCTCCCTCCCCACCGCGGTCCCTCCTCCCCCGTGGTCCTCCCGACCTCCTCCCCCATGGTCCTCCCGGCCGGAGCTCCTTCCGGTCGTGCTCCTCCGATCTCGTTGTCCTCCCGGCCGGTTCTCTTACGGACGACCCCTCAGAGCAAGGTATGGGCTCAGTCCCGAATTTGTTTGCAAATAATCGATTTTCTTTGATTGTCTTATGGAACAATGACATGTTTAGATGCAAATGACATTTTTAGGTGCAAATTACATGTTTAGATGCAAATGTAATGTATATTTGATTGTCTTATGGAACAATGATTGTCTTATGGGACAATGACATCTTTGTAATATCTATAACATTAGGATAGGTATAGTATGTATAGCATTAGGATAGGTATGGTGTCTATAGCATTAGCATTAGGATTGGTTACTTTTGTTTAAAATCTGATTGTATATGTTAGAACCATGCTCACATATTCGGCACATAGTCACATGTTACGGTTTCTCAAGTGTTTGGAATATATTTCGGAATATGTAACTCACATAGTATGAATAATATGTAGGATGGTGTGGTTACTAGATAATCACTATGATGTTCAACACCGGGCCTATTTGATGGCGGAGAAGGGAGAGGTAATAAAATTACTTATACACTTGTATTTATCAATTTTCTATTGTTTGGTAGAAGATTATGTTGTAATAAATTTATTTGTCTATTTGCAGGAGCTTACACCGTTGAAGATTCGGTCTCATGGGGCGTCGTTGGGTGACATGCCGTACGATGAGCGGTACACTGAGTACATCGAGACAGCTAGGCCTCCTCCCATTCATCCAGCTGGTTAGCCGGTCGACCCCAAACCTGAACGCGTCCGCAATGGCTCTTGTCGACCGGTGGAGGCCGGAGACGCACACTTTCCACCTTCGGACCGGCGAGATGACAGTCACTCTACAGGATGTTTCCATGATCCTTGGACTTCCTATCGAGGGGAAGCCTCTATGTATGAGCACAGATTCTGAAGGGTGGCGCGCGCAGATGCAGGCCCTTATTGGTATGGCTCCTGAGGAGCTCGAAGACAAGAGTAAAGATAGAGTCCCAGCCGGCGCTACTTACGCGTGGATAGTACAGAACTTCACGCATTGCCCGGTCAATGCAGATGAGGGCGTGGTCCAGACGTATGCTCGCGTGTACGTGTGGTACGTTCTCTCTAGGACTCTGTTTGCCGATAGCGGTGGAAGGACCGCACACTGGATGTGGCTAAAGGCGTTGACCGTCTTCGACTCCAACTGGAGCTGGGGTTCAGCTGCACTTGCTTACTTGTACCGGCAGGTAATGAATTGTCGATTTTAGTTTGTTGATGGATTTCCATTTCGAACATGTCTTATGTTAACCTTGTTTGTATTTATGTGCAGTTGGACGATGCTTGTCGTAGAGGGGGCAAATATGGAATCGGTGGTGCTATGCTTCTACTGTCGGTCTGGAGCTGGGAACACTTTCCAGTTGGACGCCTGCGAGAGGTGGGGTACCTTCCTTGGGATGACTATGGGGATAACCCTCTACGGCATCCCACTTGGGCATATAAGTGGGACGTTGTATCGGAGGCTCACAACGACATCGATAACATGTACAAGCAGTACACCAACAAGTTTGATGCGCTTACCCCCGAGCAGGTTAGTATCTGTCTTTACATAAGTCGCTCACATGATTTTGCTCTTCATCCAAATTGATGTTGTTGTACTTCGTTGTCAGGTGGAATGGGAGCCTTATGGAAGTGGTGATGAATTTGGTGTAGTTCTGGATTATGCTTTGAACCCGAAGTGCTTGGAGGAAAAGCGTTTGTGGCTGATGCGCTGCCCGTTGATATGTATTGGGCGGTCGAGTTTCACTTACCACATCGCGTGATGAGGCAGTTTGGGTTGTTCCAGGCTCACCCGGCTAAGTGGGTGGACACGGACTAGTCGCTTCGCAGGTCAGAGACAACGAAATGTGTGTTCTTTCTTCTACGTGGTGATACTGATAGTGTGTTTCTTTGTTACATGCAGTTTGGACAGAAAAAGACAGAGGAAGGTGAAGAAGTGGGACATACACCACATGAAATATGTCATCAAGTTCGAGACTTGTGTCGAGAGAGCTAAGGAGAGTGGATGGGGCCGGCAAAAGGCGCACTGTCCAATTGCATTCAACAACTACATTCGATGGTTTCTTCGGAGTACTCGTGTGGAGATATGCCCATCTGCTTTTGCGGAGGAGATTTTGGAAGAGCCCACCGTGTTCGACGAACTTGCCCAGAGCCAGTACAATAGGATGGTCAGGGAGGGCAACCAAACCCCTTTTTCTAACGTCCTCAACTTTGTCGTAAGTGTTCCCTTTCCCGTTTCCGTTTTAGCACACGTAACTCTATTTTGCTTGCATAACTTGTTGACATTCTTTCGTCTATAGCGCAAGGAGATAAAAGAAACAAGACGGTACAAGCGAGACGTTGTTGAGCACCACCCCGGAGGGAGAAAAGGGCGAAAGTGTACTTCGAGATTTTGTTAAGGTACGTATCAAAATCTTGTGGACTGCAACATGGCCTATATACACGTGCTGATATTAAGTCTTCCAGCGCTCTGCCCAACGGTTACGCCGGTTGGTGAACCTACTCGATTGTCGTGATCCCGAGTACACAACACCGTCGCATTCTAGGTCCAATTCGCGTTTTGATGGAGGATGATGTTGAGGATGAGACTACCTCGACGGCTAATCTTGAGGTATGAGATTGAATGACGCCTAATTTAAGACATGTGATTTTTTAATTAACTCAACCATACAATTCTTGTTTCTAAGATTTCGGATGACATGACATTGGAGGAGGCTCGAGCTCGGTCCGCTTACTTGATGAGGTCGAAGAGGGTAGCTAGACGGATGTACACACCGAGTGAGTACGAGAATAAAGGAAAGGACAAGGTTGTTGAGGAGGAGCGGCCGCGGAGGTCAATAGCGGGTCGGAGGATGAGGTTCAACAACGACGACGATGAAGAGTCTGAAAATGATGAGGAAGAAGAGCCGCAGCCAGTAGGAAGGAAGAAGATTCCTCCAAAGAGAGGTCGAGGCACAAGGACACGTGGACGGAAGTAGGAGATGGCATGAAGATGTTATCATGTGAAACTTGAATTCATGTCTCACTTGTCGTTTCTATTTGCACTTCTTGTTTCATACCGAACTTGTAATAATGTCGCACTTGTCATTTCTATTTGCACTTCTCGTTTTGTACCGAACTTGTAATAATGTCGCACTTGTCGTTTCTGTTTGATGTCATGGAGTTGTTGTCATATATGTATTCTATATTTTATGTCAAATATTACTGAATTAAATTGTGAAATGTGATGGAAACGCTTCTCCTCGAGTGCTGTCTGTAACTGAAATTAATTGACAGTGTAGCGCCTTGCTGTGAGGTGCTATGCATGTATAGCGCCCAGCACTGA
This sequence comes from Puccinellia tenuiflora, assembly GCA_012064385.1. NCBI lineage: Eukaryota > Viridiplantae > Streptophyta > Magnoliopsida > Poales > Poaceae > Puccinellia > Puccinellia tenuiflora. The sequence goes on from QRDG01001028.1 coordinate 388,976, forward strand.
GGCGCTATACTATGCATATTTTGTGTCCCAAAGAGCACCCGAGAGCCTACCCAGCGAGACCAGCGAAAATTCGACTAAGTCAATGTGTAGCGCCTCGCTGTAAGGCGCTATGCATGTATAGCGCCCAGCCCTGAGGCGCTATACTTTGCATATTTTGTTTCCCAGAGAGCACCCGAGAGCCTACCTAGCGAGACCAGCGAAAATTCGACTAAGTCAATGTGTAGCGCCTCTTTGTAAGGCACTATGCATGTATAGCGCCCAGCCCTGAGGCGCTATACTATGCATATTTTGTGTCCCAGAGAGCACCCGAGAGCCTACCCAGCGAGACCAGCAAAAATTCGACTAAGTCAATGTGTAGCGCCTCGCTGTAAGGCGCTATGCATGTATAGCGCCCAGCCCTGAGGCGCTACAGTGTCTAACAGTTCCTTTGTCCTTCCTCTTGGAAGTGAACTCTTCTTCCTCAGCCACTTCTCTTGCGAGACGAGCCTCATGAAGCACCCTCTCCCTGAATATCTTCGCTTCCCTATCCTTCTTTGCCCTCACCATTTCCCAATTCTTGGTCCATGCCACCTCAAAATCCCTTTGACGTTTCTCGGCTGCTTCTTTGATCTTTCTCTCCTGACGGTGTTGATACACGTAGTACTCCTTCCTCAATTGTTCTTTCTCCTCTTTCTTCTTTTCTTCCTCCTCTTTCTTCTTTCTCTCACGTTCGGCCGCATCTTGCTCTCTCATCTTCCTCAAACCCACCTCCAACCAACCCGGCCTCTCACCTTCCTCGTCCGAGTCCACCCAATTGATTGTTGCCTTGTTGGGTTGAGATGTCGCCATACCTAATTTTTTTTGGTAAGTAACATGTCATTCATAAATAATAATAAACATGTTTGAAACAATATGAATGCAAAACTAAAATGGAGATACATACGGAAAGGGTCCACTAAGGTATCCTATCATACTCTCTGTTCTACCACCACCACGGTCTCTACCACCACCAACATGGCCTCTTGTGAGCCCAAGTCTTCTCCCTCTTTGTTGTCTAGGATCTTGTTGGCTCACTCTATGTTGGCTTCTTCTTTGTTGCGTAGGAGCTTGTTGGCTATTATCAACTTGGTGGCTAGGACCACCATGTTGGCTAGGACCATATTGTTCGCTGAGACCACTTTGTTGGCTAGCACCAACTTGTTGGCTAGGACCACCATGTAGAATTGCGTTGTGCCCGGTAGAATTGCACTTGCCACAACGGGCTCTATCACGAGGTTCTTAGAATTAGTCGTTGCGACATTCTCGCCCACCACGACCCCAACCGTCCACGTCGCCTCTAAAACGCTTTGTCTTGCGTCTTCCCCGTTTGATCACCTTCCAATCCTCATGGGGCCATAGTTGAATTCCATGATACTCCGGCCATTGTGATTGGTCAAGGTATGGGTGAAATCTAGGCGCCCATGTCTTCTTGGTAGTCACGATAGAGAACTCGGACTCTCTCACGGTGAGCGGGTGATTCACATCGACATGTCGAGTACGAGCCGCTGTTAGCAAGTGTGAGCATGAGAGATGGAGCAACATTGGTCTCCCGCACGTGCAATCGCAATTCTTGAGCGAGGCCTTGAATGCCCGTCCTCCGTGTTGGACACCATCGGCCGTGGTTCCTCCGGGCTCGTTCATTTGGTAAATCAACTCCTCGTTATCATAAATTGTGGCAACTTGGCAGTCTGCCTTCCTTGATTCGAACTCGATGAAATCATCAACCTTAGGCGGATAGTTCAACTTGTCAATCTGCTTATCCGTTTCAAGTGAGTAGTTCAAAAAATACTCATTCAACTTGGTGAACGTGTATTGAACTATTGCGGTCACGGGCAATGCACGCACACCCTTGAGCACGTTGTTGAAGCACTCCGCCATGTTGCTTGTCATTTGACTGTACCTCCGGCCGTCTTCATCATAAGCTCTTGCCCACTTCTTTCTAAGTTGAATGTGTCGATTCAGAAACTCTAGGCCTCCGGGGTTGAGAGATTTGTTAGCGAGCAATCTGTTGTACAAGTTTGCGAAACACCGATTAGTGAAAGTGAGACAACAATCATGAAGGTCGTCGGACAACTCCTTGCTCCCACATGCCCTATAAGAGTTTGAGCAAAAATGCCTCATGCACCAACGATGGTGCAAAGGAGCATGCCCGGGAATGTCAATCTCCACGGCATTGAGAATTCCTTGGTGGCGATCTGAGATGACAAAAATTTCTCTTTGAGGAGGTAATACCTTGGTTCTCAAAAGATGAAAGAACCACTCCCAATTATGATTGTTCTCCGCCTCAACCAAAGCAAAAGCCAATGGCAACAAACGGTTATTTGCATCATTTCCTATTGCAACCAATAGAGTGCCCTTGTATTGACCGGTCAAAAAGGTGCCATCAACGGAGATGACGGGCCTACAATGTTCAAAAGCACGAACACATTGCTCGAATGCCCAAAATGCACGGCCAAATACTCGGACAATCTTTTCATTGTACTTCGTTGTTTCTTGCCCATATGGCTCAACCACATGAACCATGCCCGGGTTAGTGGCGGTCGTGGCTCCCAACAACCTAGGGAGTCGGTTGTATGCTTCCTCCCAACCACCGTACAACATCTTGAATGCAGCTTGCTTCGCCTTCTATGCTTTCCCGTACTTGACCTTGTAGTGAAATAGGGCTTCCACAAGCTCCATGACGCTCTTAATGCTCATTGTTGGAAGTGACGATATGGAGTTGGAAAGCCTATAAGCGATGAACTCGGAGGTGAGTTGTCGGTGCCCTTGTTTCACATCCTTGCCATCAAGCTTCTTGCCTCGGCACATGTGTGTTGCCACACAACTAGAAATGTGCCATTCGGGTCCTTTCTTGAATGGTACGGCACGCACAACCCATGGGCATCCATCGTCCAAGCATCGCACCGTGTAACGCTTATTTTGGTCCGAGTGAACCACCCTAAACGGACGATGATACTTAATCGAGAACTTATTTATACATACCTTAAATTCCAACAAAGTTGCGAACTTCAAACCGGGAGATATCCCATTATCCTCGTGATTCATATCCCGGTAAGAAGTTGGCCTTTCTCCGAGTACTATACCCATACCACCGTCAACCGTGGCTTCATCCGCGAGACTAAGATCACGAAAAAGCGGAATCCGATGATCACGCCCTAATACCTTCTTGTGAGCTTCGGCCTCCTTGACCGTGAACCCCTCCTCATCAACTTCTTCATCGGGACCATCGTCATCCGAGTCCGATGCATAGCATCGACAATAAGGGATGTCATGATTCATACTCTCTTGCTCAAGGTATGTGTCCAAATCTCCAACATTATTGTCGTGGAGGTCAACCCCATCCGCACCATCGTCATACCCATCATCTCCGTGTTCATCATTTGTCCTCAATGCCTCATCTTGCCTCAAAGTTTCTCTCATTTCATGTTGGGAGGAAGGAGGTTCGATCACTTCATCTTGGTTCATGATTGGTGGACTCCTACCATCAAATGGGGAGTCACATTGGTTCAAGTCCAAGTCCATATGAGCATCAACCTTCTTAGTGGCAAATAACTCAATAGACTTGTCTAGTGATTCGGCCACGGTCTCCTTGTATGCAACCCAACGTAGTTCCGAGTTGATACGCAAAAACTTCCAACGGAGGTGCACACCATGACCCGCATTGTGTCTTCCCTCCAACTCTACAACATCACTTGGGTCCATCCAATTCAACTCAATCCTCACTTCTTTCAAAACCTCGGCATAGGTATAGGTCTACGCTCGAACACCAAGTCTACCTCTTCCGGATCCGGTTCCATATTGCCTTTTAAAAAGGCGTCTTTGTCCACATGATGAACATGAACAATTCTCGACATTCCTAAAATAATAACAATAATATCATAGAAAGTTAAATCAAACACTAGTAACCCATATGTCTACTCGCATAACCAAACACTAGCCCTAACATACCATATCCATAACCTAAGGAGCATCCTAACCCTAACATAACAAAAACCTAACCCTACCATAGTAATAACCCTAACCCTAGACATCATACAAGCCACCATTTGGCCAATGCACCAACCATAGTAACAACCCTTATACAAAACATCATACAAGACACCGTTTCTAGGGTTTCCAAGATTTGAACATAGATCCACAAAAATACAAGATTCCAATGGGTTAAAACATGGGGAAATGAGAGAGATTACCTCTAGGAACTTGAGGGATGTCGATTCACGGAAGAAATCTTCAGATTTGAGGTGTTTGGGAGAGGATTTGAGTGGGGGAGAGAGGAGCCGCCACCAGCCTCTTTCTTCTGTCTCTGGAGTGTGGAAATGACCAGCTAGGGTTGGGGAGGCCGTCGCTAGGCGAGTTAACCCTTGCATTGTGTAGCGCCTTTCAATCAAGCGCTATACATCATAGTGTAGCGCCTTTCAATCAGGCGCTATGCTATGTATGTCCCAGCGAGCACCAGAGAAGTAGGAGGGAAGAGGACTAGGGCACGGGGGCGCCTCTCGCGGGCTTAACCCTAACAGATGTGTAGCGCCTTAGAGTGCGGCGCTACACATAGAATCATAGCGCCTTCCACCAAGGCGCTACATGACCAGGACTGGGGCCCGCCTGGCCCCGCAGCCGCCACGCTGGCAGGATGTGTAGTGTCTGACCACAAGGCGCTACACAGCATACCATAGCGTCTCGCTGTTGGGCGCTACCCGAAAGGGTTAATTTGTGAAATAGTTTCGCCCGCCGTTTATTTTGTAAAATTCTTTGGGAGCAACTAGAGCTCAATCGAGTGAGAATTAAGTTAATTCTCACCCAGATGATGTCATCCAGTTGCATATGCAACTCATGTACAATCCATGTGCAACTGTACAATTTCAGTTGCAACTATGTGCAACCCATGTGCAACTGAAAAAAAAAATAGATACATAAATAACATAACGCACGAATCACGATACAAATCTAACAGGGTTAGAGTTGAGTGAGCTCTAACTTAATACTCACTCGAGTGAGAAATAGCAAAACCGTTTAGTTTGTGGTTATTTTCGGTCAAATTTCCTAGGGAGGTAGAGTTTTAAAGTATCCATTGTTCTGCCAGAGCGGAGCAGCAAATCACAAAGCCACGTTGGTTCCAAGCTTGGTTGAATAACAAGGTAACCAATTTAAATCAAGTCCTCGGACGCAGCTAGCCTTTGTTTTCGGCGGTACCACCTGAAGCTCCAGGGCGTCCTAGTTCTAAAGAATCGTCGTCCCGGCCACATATACTCACCTAACGTGATACGCGGTCGTTGTTTTTCCGAGTATACATCAAGTGCACATTCAGAAAACGACTCGAGCTCAACCGCTGAATATACATCAAGTCACATCCTCCATCACCTATGTGATCTTTGATGTGTATGCTTCGAATTAACCTGCTGCATGCGCGACAGCGACACGGCATGCATGCCAACGACTCACGCGTGCAATATCTGCAAGGTAGTAGAACCGGTACGAGGAGATAATAATAAATAAATAAATAAATAAAGAGTTTTACGTTTGTGTTGATCGAAAGAACGAAAGGAGGGAAGCAAAGTGGGCCCACCTGCACGTGACGACGAAGGGGAGCGCCTGCGTTTCCTTCGAAGCTAAGGCAGTGTTTCATTTTGCACAGCGTAACCAAAGTCTTCCCAGCACCACAGAATGAGGACGGAGCAGGTAACTTTTTTTTTTTTTTTTTGAGATCGAGTAGCAGCTAACTTCGCAGGCCTCGCCGTGTAGGCCGGGCCTTGGCAACCAGAAAATCAGTTTCATTAAGAAGAAGAACAGGATGTGTATACTAGTCTACTGTACTGTGTATACCACACCAATTAAGATGCAATTTCTGTTGTACACCGATCCTATGATGGCTGGCCGGTACTAAGTGGTAAGAAAGAATTGGATTAATTTGTACTCTGACGGCAGGCTGTAAAATACCGCGACCTCGAAAACGACCGCGCGAAGAAGCTAGACTTCGCCGCTAAGGCAACCGGCCAGGTTCACCATTAATTAAATCTATATATAGAGCGCTCGTGGACGGAGGTGGCCGGCTCGAGCACTGAGGTAAGATCCGCGCGCGTAGAGATCGAGGAACGAGGATGAGAAAGATGATGGCTTGTCTATTCGTCGTCTGTAGGGTGAATAACCATTGGATACATCCTGATTTTTTTTCGTTTAGAAAAACTCGTAAATATTATTTTCGAATTATTTAAAACGACAGGATCACGGAACTGGGGAGCCAAAAAAATCTCCAATCCTATACAAATGTTGCTAGGTGATAGGAATAATCATGGAGTGGGTGAAAGGGAAGAGAGCAACACCCGGGAGGTCGGAGGAAAATAAGGAAGCAATCCATTTGACTGGAGTAAAGAAGATGTCACAACAATGACCGAATAAAAATTTGTTGCCACAAGCACAAAATATCACGATTGCTCTTTGTTTGTATGAGTTAAGACAATTTCTCATAATGTTGCTTCGTACGAACGCTAGTACCATATTTCACTGATATAAATTCACCGGACACATGCTCGTGCACGTCGATCTTGACACATGATTGGGATAAAGCTCGGACGGTCTATTAACTCCAGACTCCTTTGAAGGTAGTTTTCCCCGTTATTATGTGAAAGTTTATCGAACGTTCTGATATGTTTCCTCGGAACGACTCTTCCGCCTAGAGATGAGGGAAGATGGAGAGTAGACTCCTCCACCTGAAGCTTCCAACTCTTTTGACGGTGTTTAGCGTGATGGAACAAAGCAACAATGGAGAAGATTATGCATCTCAAAATAAAGCAGCCGGTCAAGGGGCTGTGTTTCTAGTCGCAATCTACTCAATACGACGTCATATGATGGAGCCGTAGGAGTTTGGCGATGGGACGGCGACCTACATGATCATGTGGATGATGTGATGGCTGGATTTTCGTTCTGGTGATGGTCTCCAGCTGTGTGTGTCGCGGTCGATGGTGATATGGGACGTTCTCTTATGTGACAGCGGAGTTTCAAGGCCCGCGGCAGTATAAGACGCCCCCTTAACTTTTAGATCGGGTTCAGTTCAATGCAGCAAGTGCTACGCACGATGGATTCAAAGGAGCTTTCAAGTCATTCCTGACCGGCGGTGGCGATGTGGCGTCTTGTATGAAGGTGTCAAGTGTTGTCTGATCTTGGCAGGTGCTATGCACGATGTCTCCTTCGTGGTGGCATCGCACTATTGGACGCGAGGCATGCGACCTCGTTTTATTTATTTGCTATCTTTCTCAACTTTACAATAGAATAGTTTGTGTATCTATCTATATATAAAAGACGAGCGAAATGCCGAACGGAGAGCGCCCCTGCTACTGTTCTTACTACAGTAGGCACTGTAGTTTGTACAGTAGCTACAGTGCCCGCGATCCCGGCCGTCGGAAGGCGATCGGACGGCCCTCGACCGCGTCGATGACGCTTTTGCAGAAAAACCCTTCGGAAACAGAGAAATAGAACCCGCAGTCCACTACAACGCGCTGCGAGGGACCTCAATGTGAATACCGAAAAGTACACGGACGTTTTTGTAAAATAACCCGCATAATCCTCCCCCCTCCCCTCTCCTCTCCTCTCTCCCGCGCGGCCGGAACTCGCCGCCGCCGCCGCCGCGAATCGCCCCGCCGCCCCGCTCCTCCCCGTCCAGATCGACGGCCACCGCGAGCTCCGCCGCGGCCTCCGCTCTCTCCTCGCCGCCGAACACGTGCCGGGACGCCGCCGTCGCCCCGCAATCGCCGCCGCCGCACCCGCGGGCCTCCGCCGCGTCCGCGTGCCGCCGCCGCCGCTCCGGCGACCAAGGCGAGGCGGCGCCGCCGCCTACGGGCTCCCCGCGTCCGAGCGCGTCGGCCACGCGCACGCGCGCGTACCGGAGCGCCGTGGCGCGCCGCCGGCGAGCCCAGCGCCGCCGCGGGTTGCCCTCCCCCTGTGACGTCAGCACGACGTCACAGCGGGCCCACGCGTCAGTTTTTTTTTTTTTTTTTTTTTTTTTTTTTTTTTTTTTTTGCTGTCAAATGGTGCAGATTCAATAGGTATTTAAAAAAAAAAAAAAAATTCTAAGCATGGGTTTCATTTAAATTGAACCTTAAAATACTACTCATGCCACGTAATAAAAATTCAAATTTAAATATTTCGAATTGTCCACTTCATCGAGCGAGCGGGAAAAAAAAATGTGCTTCCTCAAAATAGCTTTTTTTTTATAAAAAATTCTAAATACGGATATGATTTACATTAAATTTTAACAAACCGTACCTTCTAAATGTGGATTCGAATTAAATTAAACTTTGCAAATTAGAATTTTTTTAAAGGTATTGCAATTTAGAAATTTTTTTTTTGAAAGATAATTAGAATTCAAAAAAAGAAAGACACGCATATAATTCCATAATTTAACGACGAAAGAATACTTGCAATAAAAAAAATGTAGCATGTCATATCCATTCAAATTTCACAGTATTGCAACAAAAAAAAAATAGTCACTCCATTTAATTCAAAATAAATTTAGAAATAATACTCATGCCGCATGGTAAAGATTCGGATTCGAATATTTCAACGATACTCACAAAAAAATGCCGAAATAATACTTGCAACAAAAAAAACTTACGGCATGTGATATCCATCCAAATTTAACCTAAAAATACTACTCATGCCACATAATAAAAATTCAAATTTAAATATTTCGAATTATCCACTTCATCGAGCGAGCGGGAAAAAAAAAAATGTGCTTCTTCAAAATAGCGTTTTTTTTTATAAAAAAAATTCTAAATACGGATATGATTTACATTAAATTTTAACAAACCGTACCTTCTAAATGTGGATTCGAATTAAATTAAACTTTGCAAATTAGAATTTTTTTAAAGGTATTGCAATTTAGAAAAAAAAATTTGAAAGATAATTAGAATTCAAAAAAAAAAAGACACGCATATAATTCCATAATCTAACGACGAAAGAATACTTGCAACAAAAAAAAAATGTAGCATGTCATATCCATTCAAATTTCACAGTATTGCAAAAAAAAAAAAAAATAGACACTCCATTTAATTTAAATTAAATTTAGAAATAATACTCATGCCGCATGGTAAAGATTCGGATTCGAATATTTCAACACTAATTAATTCAAATTAAATTTAGAAATAATACTCATGCCGCATAATAAAGATTCAGATTTGAATATTTCAACGATACTCACAAAAAAAAATGCCGAAATAATACTTGCAACAAAAAAAAACTTACGGCATGTGATATCCATCCAAATTTCACAGTATTATAAAAAAAAAAGGTCACTCCATTTAAAAACCAAATACATGAAGAAAAACATAAATTTGCCAGAAAAACAATATAGAAACAATCTTAAAAATAATATTCATGCCGCATAATAAAAATTGAAATTTAAATAACCATTCACACAATCAAATACATAAAATATTTCAAGAAAAAAATGCAAACTCATTTCCCCTAATTGTGTGATTGTGGCTTTCTTTTAAATTGAATTCAATAAGTATAAATACCTTCAAGAATTCAACATATTAGAAACCAAATTTTTTTTTAAAATGCACATTTTCAGAATTTAATTATTTACACCATTATACTCAAGGAAAAATAGCCATTTGAATACATGAGTACTTCGAGAGAAAATGCAAATTCATTTGCTCTAATTGTGTAAATGTGGCTTCTTTACAAGTTGAATTCAATAAGTATAGTACCTTCAAAAAATTAAAAATATTAGAAATAAAAAAAAACTTCTGAATATGCACATTTGCAAAAAAAAAAAAATACAGGAAACGAATATAGACATTGCATTAAAAAAATTATGGCCAAAAATATTTCAGGAAAAATGCACATTCATTTTTTCTAATTGTGTAATTGTAGCTTCCTTTTAAATTGAATTCAATAAGTATAAATACCTTCAAAAATTAAACATATTAGAAGAAAAAAAAAATTAAAAAATGCACATTTCCAGAATTTAATTATTTAGACCATGGCACTCAAGAAAAAATAACCATTTAAATACATGAAAATTTCGAGAGAAAATGCAAATTCATTTGCCCTAATTGTGTAAATGTGGCTTCTTTTCAAATTGTATTCAAAAAGTATAAGTACCTTCAAAAATTAAACATATTAAAAACCAAAAAAAAAAAACTTTAAATTTGCACATTTGCAGAAATTAACTATTTACACCACGATTCTCACACAAAATAATAATTATACACACCACGATACTCACAAAAAAATGACGAATGAATACTTCCAGCAAAAAAAAATGACAAAAGAATACCTAACAAAAAAAAAAATACTTATGGCATATGATGTCCATTCAAATTTCACAAAATTGCAGAACAAAAAAAACACTTGATTTAAACACCAAAGGTTTATTAGAAGACTATTTTGAGAAAATACAAATTCATTTTCTCTAAATATGGCTTGCTTCCAAAATGAATTAAATATTAATGCAATTAGCTTCAAAAAAAAAAAATGACCACATGCATTTCGAAGAATAAATAAACCATCAGTCCGGAAAAAAATTGCTTCTTTATGGTCTACAGAAGAGAGAATGGTTCAGCTACTTCAACACCTGTAAGACCCACATGTTGATTTCAGCGTCATCCAAATCTGAGCATTTCAAAAATTGAAAAAAAAAATGTACTAATAGCTTCCCACTTTCACCAAATTTTGAAATTCAACCAAAACATAAATCAATATCTCCGAACATAAAAACTACTTATGCTAGAGAATTGTTTCAGTATTATTCAAATTTTGACGCCATTTGGAGGTAATAAAATTACATACTTTCTAATTACAATCTAATATTATCACTGAAATACAACCACATTTAAACATTTCAAACTACTTAATATTTGCATACTCTGCAGAATATTCGAACATTTCAAATGGATTTTTCTAATTTCAAATAAATATTGACGTTGAAATACAAACGTGTTTGAACATTTCTAACCACTAAATATTTAAATATTCTACAAAACATATTTAAAATGCTGAAAAAAAAAATTCTACCCATTCACAACAAACTAACAAAAAAAAAACATGTTTAAACATTCCAATTTAGCCAACATTTTGATGAACAAAAAAAAATATTATAAAAAAAAAATCACCCAGGGCGTGGCGTGACGCCACGCCAAATTCAACTAGTCTATATATAAAAGACGAGCGAAATGCCGAACGGAGAGCGCCCCTGCTACTGTTCTTACTACAGTAGGTACTGTAGTTTGTACAGTAACTACAGTGCCCGCGATCCCGGCCGTCGGAAGGCGATCGGACGGCCCTCGAACGCGTCGATGACGCTTTTGCAGAAAAGACCCTCACGAAACCGTGAATCGAACCCGCAGTCCGCAGATTAACGCAGCGAAGGACCTGATTGCAATTCCGCAAAACACGAGGACTTTTTCGCAAAATCACCTGCACATCCCCCCTCCCCCTCCTCTCTCCCGCGATGCGGTGGTCGCCGCCGCCGCCGACACTCGCCCCCGCCGCTCCGCCGCTCTCCGGTCGGATCTGTGGCCACGACGAGCTCCGCCGTCGTCGCCTCCCCCTCCTCGCTCTCTCTCAAGTGCCGGAACGCCGCCTGCTCGCCGGGATCGACGCCGGCATGCGCGCTGTCCGCCGCGGCGTTTCGTCGACGTCGGCGACGCTCCGGTGGCTAATCTCCGGCGGCGCCGCCACCTAAAGGTCGCCCGCGTCCAGGCGCGTCGGATGCGGCCAGCCGCGCGTCCCGGCTCGCCGTGCTTCGCCGCCGGCGTCCGCGTCGCCGCCGCGGTAGCTCTGCCCGCTGGTGATGTCGTCGCGACGTCACGGTGGGCTGGGCTGCGGTGATGGGCCGGCTGCTGGGCCGGCCTGCTTGCTGGCCGCGTCGGCCCTTTTTTTTTCCTTTTTTTCTTTCCTGCTTTTTTATTTTTAGATTCAATTATATTTACCTAAAAAAAAAAACTAAAAAATCAAAATAGCCATTTCAAATTCCCCGGGACCTTCTAAAAAAAATATATTTAAAAACCTTAATTCCTAAATAAATGAAACTAAACCGGAACACAAAGTTGCTTGCTAGCCGCATCGGCCCTTTTTTTTTTTCTTTTCTTCCCCTGCTTTTCTATTTTTAGATTCAATTATATTTACCTAAAAAAATATCTAAAAAATAAAAATAGCCATTTCAAATTCCTCGAGACCTTCTAAAAAAATATATTTAAAAACCTTAATTTCTAAATAAATATAACTAAACCGGAACACAAAGTTTGAAAAAAAAAAAAAAACCCGTAAACATCAAAATATTCATACCTTTTCTAAATTATTTTTAGATCTTACTTTCCAGATAAATATAATTGAACCAGAAAAAAAAACAACTACAAAAAAATGCTTTGCATAACTTAAACCATTTCATAGATGCAAATTCAGAAAACTTAAAATTTTCATTGTTTCAAATAAGTTGGAAAAGGCCACGCCACGCCGTTGGTGTTTTTTCTTTTTTCACCCTCATTTTCTGTTTTGTTTTCCTATTTTCTTAAAACTTTTGCAAAATCCCAAATACAACTTCAAATAAATTCATGCCAACTTCTACCAGTATGTAAAAATTAAAATAATTATTCCAAATGCTTCTGGACATTTCCCAACTTATTTGAAATACTGAAAAATTTGAATTATACACGAAGGCTCATTCGTCACTTTTATGACACTGTAGAAGGTATGGATATTTATGCTACTGTAGTTAAATTCATTTGCTCTAACTATGGCTGTATTCAAAAAAAAAAAAAAAAATTGATTAGGTAAAAATCCAAATGAAATGAGACCAAAATAGTCACTACATTCTAAAACAAATGAATGATTAGAAAAATTTCTTTGACAAAATGCAAAATCATTCGCTCTAATTATGGCTTGCTCCTAAATTGAATTCAATAAAAACAAATAGCTTCAAGGGGAAAAATGTTTGCTTACATACATTTTTAAACCAAAAGAAACCAAATTCCACATATTTGTAAAGAAAACAGAATAGCCACTAATTTTTGGGAAAAAAAAATAATTAGATCAATTTTTCAATAAAATGCAAATTCATTTGCTCTAACTATGGCTGTATTTAAAAAAAAAGCTTGATTAGGTAAATTTCCAAATGAAATAAGGCCAAATTCCACAATTTTATATAAAAAAATGAAACAAAATAGCCACTACATTTGAAAACAAAAAAAAGAGTTAAATTCACTTGCTCTAACTATGGCTGTATTCAAAAAAAAAAAAAAAAAAAAAAGGTGAATTTCCAAATGAAATGAGACCAAAAAAAGTCACTACATTCTAAAACAAATGATTGATTAGAAAATATCTTCGACAAAATGCAAAATCATTTGAAAATAGGTGAATTTCCAAATGAAATGAGACCAAAAAAAGTCACTACATTCTAAAACAAATGATTGATTAGAAAATATCTTCGCCAAAATGCAAAATCATTTGAAAAACAACACCTTCTTATATTTCATTTATTTCTAAACTTAGACAAATTCAGGATGATGCCATTTTCAAATATGATTTTACAAATAAGAACCATTATGCACAACTCAAAAATAGATGAGTTAAAATACATACATAAGACAAGACACAAACACATTATATCAAACCAGACCCACCGCACTTAATAAAAAAAATATTCAATTATCATCATTTCCAAATCAAATGAGGTCAGCATAGACACTGCATGTACGAAAAAAAAAATGAATATGTGAATATTTCCAGAAATTGCAAATTACCTTATAAGTATGCACATTTCCAGAATTTAGTTATTTACACCACGGTACTCACAAGAAAATGACAAATTTATTAAATGCTCAAATAATACATGAATATATGTATTTTTCCTGTCCAACACATCACTTGGATAACATTAATTTTCCATTCAAGCACTTTTTTCATTCTTCTATTCTCTAAAATACTGTCCTTGCAACGTGATCGGAAAATTTGAAAACAAAGTACAAATTCTAGCATCAACCAATGTTAAACTACTGTCAACCGCTAAACCTTCCATCGCTGCCCCATATAACGCCAAAACACCGATCAAGTACCTAGGCAGTGCATGAAAAAAAATAAGATATTTTCTTTTAAAAGAAAAGGAAATCTTTGTATTATCATCGACAAGTCGCCTCATTTTGTTCAGATATAGACCATACTATTTTTTGGATGTCACGGTACATAAGAACACATATGTTTAGCAGCACAATAATGTTGTTGTTTAACAGCAGAATTGTGGTGACAACGACATAAAAGATAGCAGTTTTAACCAGTCCATCATAAGATGTATTTTTTATCTCATTTTCTTGCAGTTTAAAAATCCATGGTATGCAGTACTACGGATCGAACAAGCTGATTGATTACATTTTATAGATTGCTGCTTAGGCTTTCTTTTTCCATG
>QRDG01001028.1:404061-425863 GCA_012064385.1 Puccinellia tenuiflora
TAGTCACTACATTTGAAAACAAATGTTTTAAAAAAAAGTTAAATTCATTTGCTCTAACTACGGCTGTATTTAGGAAAAAAAAGATCTGATTAATAATCACTGTAATTGAAAAAAAAAAGAATAGGTAAATTTCCAAATTCTATAAATTAAAAAAAAAATATTAGGTAAATTTCCAAATGAAATAAGACCAGATTCCACAAATTTGTTTTAAAAAAAAAAAAAATCACTACATTTCTTTGATTAGATAAATAATTTGACAAAATGCAAATTCATTTACCCTCATTATGGCTTGATTCCGGAGTGAATTTAACAAATACAAATAACTTTAAACAAGAAATGTTTGCTTATATACATTTCCAAACAAAATAAAACCAAATTCCACAAATTTGTGAACAAAATAGCCACCACAATGAACAGATGTTTGATTAGATAAATAATTTGACAAAATGCAAATTCATATGGCTTGATTCCAAAATGAATTTAATAAATACAAATAACTTTAAGCAAAATATGTTTGCTTACATACATTTTCAAAGAAAATGCAACCAAATTGCACAAATTTGTGAATTAGATCAATATTTCAACAGAACGCAAAGTAATTTGCTCTAACTATGGCTGCATTTAAAAAAAATTATTTCAACAGAACGCAAAGACATATGCTCAAATTTGTGAACAAAATAGCCACCACATTGAACAAATGTTTCATTAGATAAATAATTTGACAAAATGCAAATTCATATGGCTTGATTCCAAAATGAATTTAATAAATACAAATAACTTCAAGCAAAATATGTTTGCTTACATACATTTTCAAAGAAAATGCAACCAAATTGCACAAATTTGTGAAATAGATCAATATTTCAACAGAACGCAAAGTCATATGCTCTAACTATGGCTGTATTTTGAAAAAAGGTCTGATTAATAGTCACTGTAATTAAAAAAAATGATTGGGTTAATTTCCAGAATAGCCACGACATTGAACAAATGTTTGATTGGATACATAATTTGACAAAATGTTGTGAAAAAAATAGCCACCGCGTTTTAAAAAAAAGAAGAGTTAAAATCATTTGCTCTAACTGTGGTTGTATTCAAAAAAATGATTGGGTAAATTTCCAAAATGAAATGAGACCAAAATAGTCACTACATTTGAAAACAAATGTTTCAAAAAAAAGTTAAATTCATTTGCTCTAACTACGGCTGTATTTAGGAAAAAAAAGATCTGATTAATAATCACTGTAATTGAAAAAAAAAGAATAGGTAAATTTCCAAATGAAATAAGACCAGATTCCACAATTTTGTAAAAAAAAAAAATCAAAATAGTCCCTACATTTCGCATTAAAAAAAAAAGAGTTAAATTCATTTGGTCTGATTATGCCTGTATTAAATAAAAAAAATGATTAGGTAAATTCCCAATTGAAATGAGGCCACAATAGTCACTACATTGTAAAACAAATGATCGATTAGAAGATTTCTTTGACAAAATGCAAAGTCATTTACTCTAATTATGGCTTGCTTCTAAATTGAATTCAATAAATACAAATAGCTTCAAGGAAAAAATGTTTGCTTACATACATTTTCAAACCAAAAGAAACCAAATCCCACAGATTTGTGAAGAAAACAGAATAGCCACTAATTTTTGGAAAAAAATCAAAAGAAACCAAATTCCACAGATTTGTGAAGAAAACAGAATAGCCACTAATTTTTGGAAAAAAAAATGATTAGACCAGTATTTCAACAGAATGCAAAGTCATTTGCTCTAACTATGGCTGTATTTAAAAAAAAAAAGGTCTGATTAATAGTCACTGTAATTAGGGAAAAAAAATAGGTTAATTCTCAAAATAGCCACCACATTGAACAAATGTTTGATCATTCCAATTTCTCCCACATTTTAGTGACAAAAAATATATATATTTTTTGTACAAAAAAAAGAAAAAAAAACCACCAAGGGCGTGGCGTGACGCCACGCCAAATTCACCTAGTAATTATTAAGATCAATATAAGGTTTAATATCATGGTTGCAACAAATATTTGGAACTAAAGATAATTGCAAACCACATAAGTATTT
This sequence comes from Puccinellia tenuiflora, assembly GCA_012064385.1. NCBI lineage: Eukaryota > Viridiplantae > Streptophyta > Magnoliopsida > Poales > Poaceae > Puccinellia > Puccinellia tenuiflora. Next base: position 406,127 of record QRDG01001028.1, read on the forward strand.
CTCAACATAAGCAAATTTCTCCTCCAAGGTGTGAATAGGTGAGTTCAGAAATAAAGTTGGACTCTCATGAGTGAGAGTATCATCACAAGCAGCAAGTATATCATTTTTATCCGCACATAAAGTAGTAACAACTAAACATGGAGGATTATCAATAAGCATAGGACCATCATCTAAAGCATTATCATATAGCATGTCTAAATCATATTCTTCATCATTTTTGAAATCATTATCAATAATGTTCTCATTAGGCATAGGTTCATATTCTTCCTCATCATCAGGATCATAAAAGCAAAGTTTATCATTAGCAAAATCTTGAGTGTTATCCTCATCCATATGTGGTGAAGGTGGAAGTTCCTTCTCTTCATTCTCTAGTTGTTCATCAATTTCTTCATCCTTTTGCTCTTCATTATCTTCTTCTTGGGGCTGCATGGACATCCCCAAGCTTAGGCTTTTATCCTCTTCTTCACATACTTCCTCTTCCAAGCTTATGTTTTCATCATCTTCTTCCTGCAAAACATTAGATCTTCCTTGGGCAAATCTCTTCCTTGTGTCAACAACACAGATATTTTCATCAAATTCATCTATGCAGATATTAAGGATAAAGGCAACCATATTTTTAGATTGAGAAGCTATAGGGCAGGTTTCATGTTCATCAATGAAGGTGTTTAATTCATAGGCTGCCACAAAAATAACAAATTGCTCTACTTCTGCCATCCCTAAGTGAGCATAAATCCCTGTATGATAAGTTGCAATAACAGGTTCAACTTTATTGGAAGGGCATTGGAATTTCAAGTGTCTACAGTATTTAGAGCAACAAGTTTCTTCCTTATGACAATTAAGCAGTTTACTAGCAATTTCATTTAGATACCTCATGATGGGTTTTAATCTTTTCCCTTCAAAAGATTCTCTAAATTCAGCTGCTATCATGGCATTTTTATAATAGTTTTCCATTTTTTTAATTTTTTGGGTTTTTGATAAATGCAAAACTGAAAGTAAAACTAAACTAAATGCAAAACTGAAAGTAAACTAGAGTATATGCAAAACTGAAAATAAATATCTAGTGCAAACAAGAATAGAAACTTAAGTGCTACGCTCCCCGGCAACGGCGCCAGAAAAGTACTTGATAATCCCCAAGAGCAAGGAATCACTGTAGCACAATTCAATGTGGAAGTAAGGTATCGATCCGCAGGAGCAAGAAGGAAAAGTTATCTATTCCCTACAAGTAAAGTGTCACAAGTTTTAGTTGATTATGCACTAAACAAGTTTATATAACAAGGTGGTTGATTTAATGGATGGAAGTTTGATGTAACAAAACAGGAGTGTGAAAGTGTCCCAATCCTCTTTAATGCAAGAGGACAAGACAAGGGAACAAGGGTGTGAAAATGTCCCAATCCTCTTTAATGCAAGAGGACAAGACAAAGGTGTAAACGGTGCTTTGGAAATAAGGCCTAGGGATCATGCTTTCACTAGTGGACACTCTCAACAATAATAATATAATTGAATACATAGATAATTCCTCCTCATTATGCTACTCTGAATTAATTTCTGGTTGGATAAAGAACACCAATCCATTATGTAGGTCTACAAAAAGCACACCTTAAAGTTCGTATTCCACATCTATGGACACTTCATGCGGTCACTATTCGCATCCAAAGATAGTACTAACAAACACCACAATATCATAGAGACACCCAACACAAATAATAACTCATGATAAGTATTCATGTAATCTTTAGCCTAAGAGCCACACACGTTGCACGCACTGTCAACTTCACACCATGGGACAAAGGTGACTCCGGCAATCACATCAATAAAACCACTTGAGTAGCATAATTCATAAGATAAAAAAGAGTACCATCTATGGATTCAACTAGATTACAAAGCTCATGATCACATAAAGATCACACCATGGGAGAGAGATAAACCACATAGCTACCGGCATGAGCCTTCAGCCCCGAGGGAGACTACTCCCCCTTCATCATGGAGATGAGAAGCTTGATGGAGAGGTTGATGAAGATCACACCGGAGGGGGGTGGAGCCCTCCGGAGGTGGATTCCGGCGGCGTTTCCCCCCTCCAATCTTCTCCGGCGGCAGCCCACTGCCTCTCTGTTTCTGGTTTTGCGTTTCTCCGCCGCCTCCCTCTAGAAAACGTCGGGGGACCTTTTATATAGGCGTTTTTAGGTCACGAGGATGCTTCTGGCGAAGGATCGATGCAAACGGGGCCACGAGGGCCAAATTGGATGGGCCCACGCGGCCTGGTACTGTAGCCGCGTGGGACCCCCCCTTTTGGTCCTCCGGCCTCCGTTCGTTGACTTCTTTCGCTCCTAAATCTTCTCCTTCTAAAATAATGACCCCCCTAAATTTATAGCTCATTATGATGTCGTTAAGGTCCTGAAACAAATAAAGAAAGAAATAGGGGTTTTCTGCCTGCGCAGGATTAATTCCATATAAAGGGGAAATCATTATAAATTACCAAAAATCATTAAATAACAGTATTATTTTAGATGCATCACTCGGTGATGTTGCGAGGGAGATCGCGACGCTCAAAAGGGAGTTTGACGCCGCCAAGGGTTAGATTTTCTTCCCTTGCTTTCTTTTGCTTTGGTTTTCCGGTTCTTTCTTTAGTTCCTCAATTTGATGATGAACTCGCTTCGTTAGGCGACTCGACTTCCCGTGCTGGCTTGGAGAAGCAGTTGGCGGACTCCGTCCCTCTGACCATGCTCAACGACAAGCTGAAGCAGAAAGACAACGCCCATGTGCTGGTTGTGGCCGAACTCCAGTTTGCGGTGGACGTGTCGGAGGAACGCCGGCTTGAGGTCATCCGGCTGCGCGAGGAAGTGGAGCGATTGTAGGGTGCAGAGAAGTAGAGATTGGGTAAGGTCGAGACCCTTCAGAAGAACGGGGAGGGCCTAAAGCTCAAACTGAAGCAAGCTATCGATGCCCATGACCAGACTATCCTGGTAACCAAGGAGCGTGAGCTCTAGAATGAGCAGCTGGTATGCGGCTTGGTTTCAGAGGTGGAGCGCGTGGATGAGACCATCATTGGTATGGAACGTTTTACTTTTCTTCATCTTTCGTGTGTGGTTCTCTTCCTGATCTTGTCGGCTTGATGCGTAGGCTTTTATCCTGAGGCGGACGAGCAAGTGCAGAAGGCGGTCGCTTCCGCGCATGTGCTACCCGAACATTCTGGCGCTGTGGCTGACGCTGGACCGTCTGCTAGCTTGGCAAGGAGTTGCAGGCGTTGAAAGAAGCGGCTGCCGGCGTCCTCGAGAATCTTTGGCCGGACGCCCCTGTTCCCAAGACTATTCATGACTTGTCGGTCCGTCTTGACGGGGCGTCGGCTGGTATTGATGAACAGATGGAGATGGCGGCTCGAGGCGGCACTGACATGGCATTGACTCTGGTGATGTCCTGGTATCCCGACGTCAAGGTGGACATGCTGACGGGGGGCTTCCGCAGAGGCACCTCGTTTGAAGATCTGCGACCCAGGGTTTAGCTGGCTTCGAGGCGCATCGCCCCAGCAGTCGACCTTACTCAACTTGTGCCCGCTGAGCCGTCTCCAGCAGTCAAGCCGACTGAAGATGCTGAGGTTGAAGACATCACTGCCGCTAACGATTCTGCTCGCCCTTAGGTTACTTGTTCCCCGGGATGCCAGGCGTATTTGTTGAACTGTCCCTCAAACTATTATGTTGCTTTGGCTTGATGCCTGTTGTGAACTGCTATTTGTTGGAATGTGGATCTGTTTCCACTTTTGTTCGCTGCTCCTTAAAACTCTTGCCTTTGGAATTGTTAAGCTTTTGTGTAGCGGTTTATGTCTTGATTTGGTGATATTCACCATGCCTAGCCCCCGAATTTCGAGCCGGCTTGAGCAGCGAGTCGGGTCGAAATTTTCTGTTTGAATTCTTCGTTTTTGCGTTTCCTGATGCCGTCTTGTCGGCGCGCAGCCCCCGAGTCCTTGGCTCGGGGTGATGATGTTTGACGTCCGGGTCTGCGGAGCCGGCTTGGCGGCTGCGCAGCCCTCGGGTATGATTTTCGCCGTCTTGCGGTGTGCAGCCCCTGAGTCCTTAACTCGGGGTGATGATGTTTGATTTCCGTGTCTGCGGAGCCGGCTTGGTGGCTGCGCAGATCCCGGGAATGATTTTTAGCCGTCTTGCGGCGTGCAGTCCCCGAGTCCTTGGCTCGGGTGTTGTGAATGAACATCCGGGTCTGCGGAGCCGGCTTGGCGGCTGCGCAGCCCCCGGAATGATTTTCCTGTTTTGCGGCTTGCAGCCCTCGAGTCCTTGGCTCGGGGTGTTGTGAATGAACGTCCGGGTCTGTGGAGCCAGCTTAGCGGCTGCGCAGCCCCCGGGAATGATTTTTGCCGTCTTGCAGCGTGCAGCCCCCGAGTCCTTGGCTCGGGGTGTTGTGAATGAACGTCCGGATCTACGGAGCTGGTTTGGCGGCTGCGCAACCCCCAGGAATGATTTTGCCGTCTAGAGGCTTGCAGCCCCGAGTCCTTGGCTCGGGGTGTTGTGAATGAACGTCCGGGTCTGTGGAGCCGGCTTCGCGGCTGCGCAGCCCCCGGGAATGATTTTTCGCCGTCTTGCGGCGTGCAACCCCCGAGTCCTTGGCTCGGGGTGTTGTGAATGAACGTCCGGGTCTGTGGAGCCGGCTTGGCGGCTGCGCAGCCCTCGGGAATGATTTTTCACCGTCTTGCGGCGTGCAGCCCTCGAGTCCTTGGCTCGGGGTGTTGTGAATGAACGTCCGGGTCTGCGGAGCCGGCTTGGCCGCTGCACAGCCCCCGGGAATGATTTCATCGTCTTGCAGCGTGCAGCCCCCGAGTCCTTGGCTCGGGGTTTTGTGAATGAACGTCCGGGTCTGCGGAGCCGGCTTGGCGGCTGCGCAGCCCCCGGGAATGTTTTCGCCATCTTGCGGCTTGCAGCTACCACATGTCGGAGTTGTCCTGGCTGGCTTCCTACGCAGGTATTGGTTGCCTCCTCGGCTTCTCCACCCGGGATTCTCTGCGGTTATCTGATCGTTCTGGATCCTTTGCGGTTGGCGTCCTTCGCGCTGGCTGCCACGTGTCGTTTAGGAATATGGCGACAATGATTGAGGTATTTCTTGTTGACTCTTCGTTCCAGTATAAGTAGCGGGACGGGCTTGTTTGCTTTTCTCGTCCCGCTCCATATTCTCTTCTTCTTCTCTCATCTTCTCCAGCCATGGTGCCGAAGAGGGAGGTTGGCGAGTCTTCGAACGTGCCGGTTAAGCGTGGGAGGGGTCGCCCACCGAAGCATGGCCGCGGCGGAGGTGTCCATGGCGGTGGTCGTGGACGTGGTCGGGGCGGTGGAGGCGACACTGCAGATGTGACGGACGAGGATAGGAGGAGTTCCTCCCCTATCCGATCTAGCTTCCCTGTCGGCAGCTATTGGGATGAGTTCCCTATCTCCGAATTTGTGTTGACCTTGTATTAGCCCATCGGACGTACTCAATGGCTTCCTCGAGTCGTCGCGGATGCGCTGGAGGGCGACGGCCCCTTTCACTTCCTTCTTCAGCGAGTGGGAGCTCGCCAAGGGCCTTGGGATGTGCTTGCCCGGGTTGTTGTTAGCCGTGAAGGTGAAGAGGTTAACAGGCGAGCGGAGTTCTACAGCGGCTGGAAGGGCTTCGCTAACTTTTACCGGTTGGCTCCTCCATTCATTGTCCGCTTCCAGCTGAAGCGCCGGCTTGGGGTCTTCCACATCAAGGCTCTGCCTCAAGGTGTGGGAGGAGAGCGATGACAATATGACGCCGCCTCCGGCCTAGGTTTAGGTAGAACTCTGTAGCCGGCTTCATCTGTATGCGAGGGTGTCCGCCTGTGGACCGCCTCTTTTTATTCTTGTTCTGCGTACTGTATTTCATTTGTAGCTGCTTGTAAGCCCTTTTGAATTTGCTGCCGTGTTGCTAAGTCACCGTTTGAAGTCGGATATCATTTGCTGCTTAATTCTTGAGTTTGTATACTGGAGGCCGGCTGCCGGTCCTCATATGTTGCGAGTTGTTCTCCATCTGGCTCTCGAGTCTCCGTAGCCGGTAAGCGGCGTTTTTGTGCATGAAATGGATGACGGAATGGTTAGCTTGCGCGATTGATTGTGCGCATTGTTTTTTATTCTGATGAACTAGATTATTCACTCGCCTGTAGCCGTCCCTTCCGTAGTTCACGTGCACTTCACCGTCATGCGGGATCATGCACGCTACTGTAACATTAGGGTTTGGGTTGCTAGGCCAGAGTTTTTTCAGCGACAACGAATTCCATTCTTACGTCTTTCGCATACAGGCATCCTCCAGCTTATTCTCTTGCCGTCCTTAACCGGATTCGAAGAGTTAACCGTTTAGCACCGTGTATGTTAGTCGTCCGTGATAAGAGAAAAGGGAAAGAAGAAAATGGCAAAGATTGACTCATTTGTTCATCATTTTCATTCCTTTATTGATAGCATGGGTGATACATACATTGTATTTTCTCAAGTCTAGAATCGTTGCAAGAGGGATGCGTTCCACGGCCTTTCCGTCTCGTCGCCTTCCTTGTCCATCTTGTCTTCCTTGTGCTCGCGAGCATCGATCAGGTAGTAGGCGTCGTTGACGAGTGCTTTGCTTACAATGAACGGTCCTTCCCAGGGTGATGACAACTTGTGCATGTTCTTGGTGTCTTGGATTAGCCGGAGCACAAGGTCTCCTTCGCGGAAGTAGACAGGCCAGACACGCCGACTATGGTAGTTGCGGAGCTACTGCTGATATATTGCCGACCTTGACTCGGCGAGTTGGCATGCTTCCTCGAACAGATCAACTCCGTCTTCGCGAGCATGTTTGGCTTCTGCTTCCGTGTATAGGAGGACTCGAGGTGCGTCGTGTTCGATGTAGGTTGGCATGACTGCTTCGGCTCCGTAGATAAGGAAGAAGGGGGTGAAGCCGGTTGAGCGATTCGGGGTCATCGTTAGGCTCCAGAGGATGGATGGTAGCTCTGCTAGCCATGCGCTGGCTGCTCCCTCGAGCGGCTTGAGCAGTCGGGGTTTGATGCCGGCCAGGATGAGTCCATTTGCTCGTTCGACCTGTCCATTTGATTGCGGATGAGCAACGGAGGCGATGTCAAGCCGGATGCCGGTCTTGCCATAGAACCTGGCGAACTCGCCCTTGACGAAGTTTGAGCCATTGTCTGTGATGATGCTGTGAGGATAGCCGAAGCGGTAGATGATGCTCTTGAAGAACTTAATGGTTGTTGAGCCGTCTAGCTTTTGATCAGTTTGGCTTCAATCCATTTCGTGAACTTATCGACGGCCTGTAACAGCCCAGTTTTGGTACCCTTAAATATGGGCCAAATTTTCACCTTTTCTTTTCATTGCATCATGGCATACATATTTAAATTGCTAAATAAAAATAAAGCAAGATTGGAAAACATTAAAAGGAAACAAATCCAATCCCAAAATTCCCAACCTCAATGCATTGCTCAAGTTGGCAAAACCAAATATTCTTGAGCTTCCATATTTGTCCAGGAAGTTCCAAGGATGCATTTCACAATTTTGGCAAAGTCAAATTCTTGCCAAGCAATTAAATAAATTGGGACTTCAAATTTGAGTTAACCCAATTCTTAATTTTGAAACCAAGATAAACATTTCAAAATTTCCAAATAAAAATATAGGGAGCTTCCAAATCTTATTGTGAGCCTCCATAAATATATTCACTATTTTTGAAAATGTTTAAGTACCCCAAGTAATTGGAATTTGGGAACTATTAAAATTTGCCATATTCAAACCCTATGAACAAATGTTGTCCAAAACATTTTATTTTGCAACACAAATTTTTGAGGAGCTTCTACATACTATGGGGTGACTACATGAATATTTTCAGAATTTTATAAAAATGTTTAAAGGACTTTTTAAATCCCTAAAAGTCTGCTGGACCAATTAGCAAATAACTTTTAAAACAGCCAGGGGGGTTTTCGCAATTTCTTCGCCTTCTACTTACTATGGCGACAGGGCCAGCACTGGCGCCATGCCGCCGATGCCCTCGACCTGCACCCCATGCTGCCAGGCCCCCCTGCCGCGCTTGAGTACGAGGCCACCGACGCCCTGCTCTCCTCTCTCTCTCCCTTGCTCCTTTTTCCCCCGTGAAAACCCTAACCCTAAAACCTACCCGAGCTCCTGCCCGACGTCCGCCGCCGTCACGCATGCCGACGACTCCGACCGCCCCTGGCCACGCCGACGCCGCCACGAGCTTCGCCTTGCTCTCCTCGTCCTCCCCGCCGGTTGAATCGGGCCGGGACGCCCTCTACCTCAAGCACGTCGCCGTTCCCTTCCGCCTCCGAGCACCGCAGCGTCGTCGTCCGTCCTCCCCAGCCTCCCCCGATCACACCATCTCCTCCGGGGTGAGTTCCTCGACCCTTGGTCATCTCTTCCCCCTCCCCCGCGTCCTGTGTTGTCGCACCGCCGTGTGCCGCCGTCCGCCGCCGTGGACATGGTCGCCGCCGGTCACTCCGGCGACCATTTGGTCCATGACGCCGCTCCCCGTGCTCCCCTCCGCCTCCTCTAGGTCCTAACGCCAGTGCCCGCATTCAATTTCAACCCGAGGCGACGGATTCGTGATCGACAGAGCCGCAGCCCTCCTGATGATGTCATCTGTTCTTCAATTTTTTATTTTTGCAGAATTTAACAGAAGTTAGAATTTCAATATCTTTTAGATGGTAAATCAGAAAAATGCAATTGATACACCAAAAGGTTCACAATTTCATAATCTACCCAAATATGTAACTCACACATGCAACTGAAATCTTGTTTGTGAAATTATTTGTGAAATACAAAATGATTTATGAGTAATTTTAAATTTTGGAAATTCATATCTAGAGTTTTACAAATCAGAAAAATGCAAATGATATGTTAAAGTGCTCAGCTAAATAAACCCTACATATTAGTGCCCTTAGTTGAATTATTTGGTTAAATTAAATTGCCTGTTTGGATTAAATATAAAAGGGCAGGTTCAAATTAATAATTGGGAAATTCATAACAATTTGAATATTGCTCCAAAAATTACAAATAAGGTACCAAATTGTTCAGGGAATTAATATCCATCTGTTAGTTCTATTTACATGTTAAAATGAATATTCTACTTGCTGTTAAATTGAATTTACTAAAATGGCAGAAATAACAACCATTTTAGAAAATCCATAACTCGAGTTTTGTTTACTCAAAATTTATGTTTAATAGCTCAAAATGTGCAGTAAGCAATGAACTACAAGTTTATGTCATTTGAGAGGGTTGTAGGATTAATTTTGGTGCTGTTTATTAAAAGTAAATAAAATGGCAGATTTAAATCAATAATTGGAAATATCATAACTTGATAAATATTGATCCAAAAATTGCAAATGTTATACCAAAATGACCAGGAAAACAAATGCTATCTATCTATGTTAAGATGACAGCATGAAACCAATTTTTCCTTTGAGGCTATTTTCGAGTTAAAATGATTTAAATTGCATAACCGTTTAAATCGCCATTTCATCTTCGTTAATCGGAAAATTGCAAACGAAGTACCAAAATGATCAGGAGAACAATACCTATCTAATAATATCATGTTCATGCATATTTGAGTCACTTCTCTAATAATGTAATAAATTATAAATAATGTGGTCACTAAGATAAATATGGAGTTGTTTCCAAATAATTGCACTAACTATTTGGAACTCCATTTAATTTGTTAAATAAATTAAATGTTGATATCTTTGCATAAACTTGTCATATCATCATGTGATTGTGCATTGCACCTTGTCTTCGTGTGATTTATTTGTTCTTTTGTATTATTTTTGGGTATCGATAGATTCCGGAGTCGAGGGTTCCTCTACCTACCCCGACGAGCCGTACTACATGCCCCGGCAGCAAGGCAAGAGATAACCTAACCTTCTTGGCATCTAGCATCCTATTATTTTATAAACTTATTTTATCCACCATAATATTGCATTCGATTCTATGTCACTTTTGGTCAATACTAGAGTATCCTATGAATGCATTTTTTTCCCCGAACCAATACATGTATCCCCTCCTATGAACCATAGGTTTGATGTGTTGGCCGGCGACAAAGATATAATGGTTGTATTTATATGCTTAGCCATGCTTATTCGAATGCTAGTTATGTCCGTTGTTTAATTCCATAATTGTTGATGTTGATGGAATGTTTCGGACATGGTGGATACGTGTGGTGCTTAATTAAAATGCTAAGAAGGCTTGGATGAGTTGCCATTGGGGATGGTGTTTTGTCTCATTCTTGCCGCCTAGGTGCGAGTTCTTTACCTCTTGAACCAAGACTAGCGTGCTACCATCGGTGGGGGTATGGATAACAGCCCCAGATTAGTACCCTAAAATAGGGGCCAAATTTTCACTTTTGCTTTGCATTGCATCATGGCATAATTATTTAAAATTTGCGAATCTAAATAAAGCAGCACTTGGAAAATTAAAAACTAGGGAAGCAAAACCCTCCCAAATTTTTCCAAACCAATACAATACTCAATTTGGTAAAACCAATTATTCTTGAGTCTCCAAATTGTTCAGGAAACTCAAGGATATATTGTCTAAGTAAGTACCAAAGGCAAAATCCTTAACAAGTAACTAAATAAATTTGAGAATTCAATTTGGTTCAATTCACTTTATATTTTAGAACCAAGTTAAACTTCCCCAAGATTCAACATAAAATATGGGGTGCTTCATTATTATAACATGAGCCTCCATAAATATTTTCATAAATTTTGAGTTGCTTAAGTCCTCCAAATAAATGAATTTGGGGAATTATGAAAATTGCCTTAATTAAACCCTATGACCAAATGTGGTGCAAACCTTTTTATTTTTGCCACCCAAAAATTTGTGGAGTCTCTACCTGGCAAGGGGAGCCTACTCAAGTAATTTCATAATTTCAGGGAATGTTAAAATGCTCCACATAAATGCATTTTTGCAAATTATCAAAAATGATAAAATTGTAACAATATAAATAATTGTGAATCTAAACATTTTATTTTGGGACAATAACTTTTGTGGTGTTTCCTTAGGACGTAGGGACCCCATATAATTTTTTCCAGAATTTACAATATTGCTTAAATAGCTCCTTTAAATAGCTAAACCTTGCTGCTTTAAAAATCAGAAAAAGGAAATCTGGAAAAGATCAAATCCCTGACGTGTGGATCCCTCTGTCAGCCTCCCTCTCTCTTCTCTCTCCTTCACTGTGCGCCATGGCACTGGTGCCATGCCGCGCACGCGGCCGACGCTCCCCTCGCTTCCCTGGAGGTCATGTGGACCACGTCGAGGACGCCACTGCCCTCTCTATTCCCTCCCCTGCTCTCCCCGTTTTTCCGGATCTTCCCGAACCCTAGCGAGCTCCCGAGACCGACGCCGTTCGGCCGCCGGTTGCCGCCTCCCGCCGTCGACTCCGGCCACCCCGAGGCAAACCGTCACCGCCATCAGCTCCGCCTCGCCGAGCCACGCCTCCCCGCCGTAGGAATCGGGCTAGGGAGCCCTAAATCGAGCCGTCGTCGCCGTCGTCCTCCTCCCGGTCCGGCGGCCGACCGGCACGATTGCCGCCGCCTCAGGCCTCCCCTGCCTCCGACGTGCAGCCCTACGCGTCCGTGGTGAGCCCGCCGTCCTCTTGGACATCTTTCCCCGCCTCCTCCCCCTCTGCATCCCCGCTTCCGTGCGGAGGCCGCCGACCGTTCACCGCGGCCTTGCACTGACGAGCACGCGCACGACACTCGGCCCTTTCCCTCCGCCCGCAATCACACGCACCGCAACGGCCCCGCACCCGCACCTTTTTGGCACACTCGCGCAACCACGGGGCGCCGCTCCATCCTGGTCGTCGTCGGCCGTTTCCCCCCATCGGCGCCGTCGCTCACCATGCCCCGGCCTGGGCGTCGGCTTGAGCCGGCCAGCAGGCCGGCTGGCTCTGATAGAGGCCCGGCCTCCACCCCGGTCTGGGCTGGCCGCTAGGCCGGCAGCCTCTGGCTTGGGCCCGGCCTGGCCCCGGTTTGGGCCGGCTCTGAGGCCGGCCTGCTCTGCCACTGTCCCGGCCTGCACCCCGGCCTGGGCCGACCTGTGGGCCGGCCTGCAACAGTAAAAGCAGAATATGTTTAATTTCAAATAATTGAAACTTTTCAAATATTGGTCCAAGTTCAACAAATAAAATACCAATGTGATCAGAAAAACAAACTCTACCACTTGGAGTCATTGTAACCTTCTTTGGAATTGTATTATTTTTGTTATTTAAGAATTCCTAAAATGGGTTAAATAATACCAAATTAGGAAAAATTCATAACTTATTAAATAATCGTCCAAAAATTATGAATAAAATATCAAAGTGATCAACATGTCAAATGCTATCAAATTATGCACTTATCACACCATGATCATAAATTATTATTTGATGTTATTCATAATTTGATCAAATGAATTAAATTTATTTATTTAATTAATTTGCTATTTATTTATCGGTGATCCGAAAATTATAAATAAATTACCGAAATGATCGGAATGACGAACCCTACCCATTCATGTCATGTTCATGCATATTTGAGCCACTTCTCTAATAATTTAGTAAATTATAAATATTGTGGACTGCAAGATAAATGTGGAGTTGTGTCCAAATAATTGCACTACTTATTTAGAACTCCAATTAATTTGTTAATTAATTGAAATGGTAATATCCTTGCATCAATTTGACATGTCATCATGTGGTTGAGCATTGCACCTTGTGTTCTTGTGATTTATGTGCTCTTTGTATTTTCTTTGGGTATCGATAGATTCCGGAGTCGGGGCTAACGCTACTTACCCCGACGAGCAGTACTTCACGCCCGGGCAGCAAGGCAAGAGATAACCTAACCTTCTTGGCATTCTAGCATCCTATGTTTTATAAACTTATTTTATCCACCATAATATTGCATACGATTCAAATGTCTCTTTCGATCAAAATAGTAGAGTATCCTATGAATGCATGTTCTTCCCCGAGCCAATCACATGTATCCTTACCTATGAACCCTAGGGTTGAAGTGTTGGCCCGAGATAAAGTTGTAATTGTTGATGTTATATGCTTCGTCATGCTTAGAAATGCTTAGTTGAAATATTAGTTATGTCCTTTATTAAATTCCATAATTATTGATGTTGATGGAATGATTCGGGCATGGTGGATGAATGTGATGCTAAATTAAAATGCTAAGATGGCTTGGGTGAGTTGCCATCGGGGATGGTGTTTTGCCTCACTCTAGCCCCTTGGTGCGAGTTCTTTACCTCTTGAACCAAGACGAGCGTGCTGCCATTGGTGGGTGTATGGGCGCCTTACTGACCGAATAATTTGTGATGGGCTTGTCAAGGGTCCTCTAGTTCGAGTTTTCCATTTGCCGTGTGTGTGAGCGGAAAAAGAATCGATGAGGATGGTGGTGTTTAGGATGTGACGGTGGGGCAGGGCGCTGGGAGCGCTGAACCTGTCCTCCCGCCACTGATGGTCCTTGAGTAAGCCTCATGCATTGTAAAGGTCTAACCGCGCCCCGCTCGCCGGCCTTCCTCGGAAGAGGGCCAACTAGGTGAGCCGGACAGTACCAATGGGTAAACTAGTACACCCCTGCAAGGTTAATCTTTTCGAAAAGCCGTGTCCACGGTTATGGACGACTTGGGATCGGATATAAGATCATAGAGAATATTAACCTAATTGATATGGCAGCTAAAGGTTGCATAATCACGTGTGATAAAGGTTCACTTCCTCGAGGGTGATTCGAGGGGGTGCCTTGATGGAGATGAGTGTGGTTGGTTACAAAAGGGTTCGATGAGAACCAATGTTGACAATGTCATTCTCTTACCCCTTTTTTTTGAAAAGTATTCTGAATAGACGAGGCCTTATGTCTTTTTATATCTTTTAAATGAAAATCTAGCTTTCTGCGAAATAGCTACTTATATAGCCTTAGAGCCCCCGTTAGTCATTGGGCCTATATCGCCCTACTAAATTTGCGAGTACATCGTACTCAGTCTCTCTTTGCTGCCTTTATGATTTTGTATTTCAGAGGAGGACGACACCGAGCAGCTAGGTGGGTTCTTCGTTGACGTCGACTACTAGTCTGGGATTCCCAGGTGGCAGCTTGGGATCGTGGAACAAGCTGGCTTGGGTGATGTTTATTGTAGGCCCCTTAGGCCATATATTTGCTTCTTGTTGTTAGACAACACTACCCGCTTCTGCTTGATGAATTGTTGGATCCGTGATCCTTTGATGTGTAATATTTGTATTCTTCTCATTATATGAGTTGCTATATGTTTTGTGTCGTAGAGTCATGCAATGTGCCAGTTTGTTCCACACGTCTTGATCTCTCTACTATACGGGGTAGCGATGTCTGTTGCACAACGCTTCACTATATAGTTTTGGGGTCGGGGCGCTACAAGTTGGTATCAGAGCAGGACTGCCTGTAGGAAACCCTTTCTATTGGTCGATGTCGAGTCTAGTTCGTGAAAATTATTTTTAGCCTAAAAATGAGTAGTGAAAACCCTCCTAGGATTCTTTTTACTCCTTATCCAATTCACTCTGATCTCGGTGTTGTCTTACCTCTATTTGATTTTAACGGTTCTTCTGATCGTCGGCAAAGTTCTAAATCTTTAGGATCACGGGGTTGGGTTCTACCTTTAGTTACTGGTTAACCTTGCTTGTCTGCAAATCCTAAATTCCGAAGAGAAGAAGTATTGCGGATCGTCAAGAAATTCCTTGCTTTAGCCCAAGATCTTGAACCGAAGGTCCCGGATTGTGCTAGGGCTCAGGTGTAATGATTCATGAGGGCTGTCACCCTTGTGAGCATTATGCTATTGTGGGTCCCAGTGCATGAAGCTGATCTTTAACCCAAGATCTTTTTCGTTGAACCCTGATGTTACTACATCAGGTTGGCAAAATCTAAAGTTAGTCTTCAAACTCGAGGTCGCAGTCGTAATTGGGTTCCTCGACAATGCTCTTCTTCGTCACTAGCTTTAGCTAGGCTCTCTGTCATGGAATCATCTGAATCATGACGGGAATGCTCTTAGCGAGTTTTTCCATCAATATTTGTGATTCCTCCACTAACACTCGTTCATGAAACCCTTTCGGCAATAGTTGTTGGAACAGTGCTAATACGGGCTTCTGCAATATCTTGAAATTGTTGTTAGCCCGTTCCTTAATCTAAATCTGTTTTCCGCCCCCATCTGTCAGTTTATAGTCAAGTTTTATCGAGCATTTGGGGTGCTCCAATGCATGTTATTCTTGTGGTTCATCAAGGCATTCCACTTCGGGATGTCGGGAGAAACAAACTCCGGTACCTCTTCCATTTCCCGGAAAAAGGTCAAAGTTTTGTGATTCGCGGAGTAAGAGCTTGTGTAGCTTTTGTTCCGTTCCACCTTGGAGTGTCACACTCTTTTATATCACGGGGTCGTGCTTAGTCTCATGACGTACTTGATGAAGTGATGCTTTACCCTTCCTTATACATCTACCTCCGAGTTTTTTCGGCTCGAGAGTATTGAGGATGAATATCGTCGTGGTAATCGGATATTCTTAGCAACTGATATTGTTTTGAAATCCAGAGACTTTGGTGGCACTCCTAGCATGACTGGTAATCCCATCATCGAGTTGAACTGACTGTGTTACCAAGTCCCTCCGTTCAGGGGCGCACCTTCAGTCAACGAGTTAGGTTCGTATCGAAACTCTCAAGACCACCTCTTTTCTTTGAAGGGCAAGTTTTCTCTCGCAACCAGTGACTTTTGTCGCTATAGATCCGAGTGAAGTTCGCTTTGTCTCCTCGGGTTAAATCACAAGTTGGTTTTGCATACGTGCATTATTGAGATGGTAGGCTGTTCCCTCCCATTCTCTGATTAAGCCATGTGTGCACACCAAAACCCTAACCGAGACGTTCCTAAATAAGAAGAATTTGGCAAAACCTCATCCTCTTACCGGTGCTTCCCAATCATGAATCAGTTGGGCTCCTTGTTTGGAGTTCATGCTGGATCAATTTCCTCTTCGTGATCGTGACCCAATGGAACTCCCCATCTACCTCGTGTTCTGGAGCTTGGCCATGTAGCCCTTGTCTTGGGAATCTAGTTATCCTATCTATCGGCTAACTTTCGCAAACCTTTCCTCGGACTGGTCAAGTCTGAATTACCCACATGCCTAACCAACTCGGAACCTCCAGCAGAAATAATGCTGGGTGGTTTAGTAAGAGCCTGACCAAAGCTTACCAGCAACCCCGACAAGTCCGATGTTGTGGCTCATTCACCTCACCGGAAGGCCTATTGACGAGATATCTCAAATCTTTAACCTCAACCACTATCCTTGAGGTTAATGTGTAATTTACCCTGGTAGTTTTCCCGTATGCTCTTATCTCTATCTCAAGTATGACTTTCGCTTGAGTATTGAATGAAGGCTATTTCCGAAGCCGGAGTGCGATATCTAGAATCTCAAAGAGAACCTCACTACGGAGTTGCTAAACATCTACCGGTCGATCCTCCTGCCCCATCTATCTCGTGGCAATAGCTCGTTTACCAGGTTTTTGCTCAATCCCACGGACGTTGGGTATTTTCATCATTTCCGTTAGGACCGAGATTCCAACCTTATGGAAACATTTTGGTATGTCAACAACGTGTAGTCCAAAAGGTGTCTTTTCTCCTCGTGGTGCTTAAAATCTCTACGGTCTATGCCTCGGAGTGGTTGAAGTATTGTCGTGGCCTTGAACAAAGTGATCGGTTGTCCCTATCCTCGGCTCGACCTTTGTTTGGTCTAGTTGTTCCTTCTTCTCGCAATAACCTATGGGTTTGGGCAAGACTCATTTTGTCTACCACCTTAAGTTATCTCCTGTTCTTTCCGCCTTTTGGCATGTCATGTTAGTTAGCCAAATCTCTGCAACGAGGACGGTGTGTGTTGTCATGTTCCCTCATCCCTACTTCTACTCTAGAATCTCGGGACGAGATTCCTGTAAGGGGGGTAGAATTGTAACAGCCCCAGATTAGTACCCTAAAATAGGGGCCAAATTTTCACTTTTTCTTTGCATTGCATCATGGCATAATTATTTAAAATTTGCGAATCTAAATAAAGCAGCACTTGGAAATTAAAAACTAGGGAAGCAAAACCCTCCCAAATTTTTTCCAAACCAAATACAATACTCAATTTGGTAAAACCAATTATTCTTGAGTCTCCAAATTGTTCAGGAAACTCAAGGATATATTGTCTAAATAAGTACCAAAGGCAAAATCCTTAACAAGTAACTAAATAAATTTGAGAATTCAATTTGGTTCAATTCACTTTATATTTTAGAACCAAGTTAAACTTCCCCAAGATTCAACATAAAAATATGGGGTGCTTCATTATTATAACATGAGCCTCCATAAATATTTTCATAAATTTTGAGTTGCTTAAGTCCTCCAAATAAATGAATTTGGGGAATTATGAAAATTGCCTTAATTAACACCTATGACCAAATGTGGTGCAAACCTTTTTATTTTGCCACCCAAATATTTGTGGAGTCTCTACCTGGCAAGGGGAGCCTACTCAAGTAATTTCATAATTTCAGGGAATGTTAAAATGCTCCAAATAAATGCATTTTTGCAAATTATCAAAAATGATAAAATTGTAACAATATAAATAATTGTGAATCTAAACATTTTATTTTGGGACAATAACTTTTGTGGTGTTTTCCTTAGGACGTAGGAGGCCCATATAATTTTTTCCAGAATTTACAATATTGCTTAAATAGCTCCTTTAAATAGCTAAACCTTTGCTGCTTTAAAATCAGAAAAGGAAATCTGGAAAAGATCAAATCCCTGACGTGTGGATCCCTCTGTCAGCCTCCCTCTCTCTTTCTCTCCTTCACTGTGCGCCATGGCACTGGTGCCATGCCGCGCACGCGGCCGACGCTCCCCTCGCTCCCCTGGAGGTCATGTGGACCACGTCGAGGACGCCACTGCCCTCTCTCTTTCCCCCCTGCTCTCCCGTTTTTCCGGATCTTCCCGAACCCTAGCGAGCTCCCGAGACCGACGCCGTTCGGCCGCCGGTTGCCGCCTCCCGCCGTCGACTCCGGCAACCCCGAGGCAAACCGTCGCCGCCATCAGCTCCGCCTCGCCGAGCCACGCCTCCCCGCCGTAGGAATCGGGCTAGGGAGCCTAAATCAGCCGTCGTCGCCGTCGTCCTCCTCCCGGTCCAGCGGCCGACCGACACGATTGCCGCCGCCTCAGGCCTCCCCTGCCTCCGACGTGCAGCCCTACGCGTCCGTGGTGAGCCCGCCGTCCTCTTGGACATCTTTCCCCGCCTCCTCCCCCTCTGCATCCCCGCTTCCGTGCGGAGGCCGCCGGCCGTTCGCCGCGGCCTTGCACTGACGAGCACGCGCACGACACTCGGCCCTTTCCCTCCGCCCGCAATCACACGCACCGCAACGGCCCCGCACCCGCACCTTTTTGGCACACTCGCGCAACCACGGGGCGCCGCTCCATCCTGGTCATCGCCGACCGTTTCCCCCCGTCGGTGCCGTCGCTCACCGTGCCCCGGCCTGGGCGTCGGCCTGAGCCGGCCAGCAGGCCGGCTGGCTCTGATAGAGGCCCGGCCTCCACCCCGGTCTGGGCCGGCCGCTAGGCCGGCAGCCTCTGGCTTGGGCCCGGCCTGGCCCCGGTTTGGGCCGGCTCTGAGGCCGGCCTGCTCTGCCACTGTCCCGGCCTGCACCCCGGCCTGGGCCGACCTGTGGGCCGGCCTGCAACAGTAAAAGCAGAATATGTTTAATTTCAAATAATTGAAACTTTTCAAATATTGGTCCAAGTTCAACAAATAAAATACCAATGTGATCAGAAAAACAAACTCTACCACTTGGAGTCATTGTAACCTTCTTTGGAATTATATTATTTTGGTTATTTAAGAATTCCTAAAATGGGTTAAATAATACCAAATTAGGAAAATTCATAACTTATTAAATAATCGTCCAAAAATTATGAATAAAATATCAAAGTGATCAACATGTCAAATGCTATCAAATTATGCACTTATCACACCATGATCAAAATTATTATTTGATGTTATTCATAATTTGATCAAATGAATTAAATTTATTTATTTAATTAATTGCTATTTATTCATCGGTGATCCGAAAATTATAAATAAATTACCGAAATGATCGGAATGACGAACCCTACCCATTCATGTCATGTTCATGCATATTTGAGCCACTTCTGTAATAATTTAGTAAATTATAAATATTGTGGACTCTAAGATAAATATGGAGTTGTGTCCAAATAATTGCACTACTTATTTAGAACTCCAATTAATTTGTTAATTAATTGAAATGGTAATATCCTTGCATCAATTTGACATGTCATCATGTGGTTGAGCATTGCACCTTGTGTTCTTGTGATTTATGTGCTCTTTGTATTTTCTTTGGGTATCGATAGATTCCGGAGTCGAACTAACTTACTTACCCCGACGAGCAGTACTTCACGCCCGGGCAGCAAGGCAAGAGATAACCTAACCTTCTTGGCATTCTAGCATCCTATGTTTTATAAACTTATTTTATCCACCATAATATTGCATACGATTCAAATGTCTCTTTCGATCAAAATAGTAGAGTATCCTATGAATGCATGTTCTTCCCCGAGCCAATCACATGTATCCCTACCTATGAACCCTAGGGTTGAAGTGTTGGCCCAGATAAAGTTATAATTGTTGATGTTATATGCTTAGTCATGCTTAGAAATGCTTAGTTGAAATATTAGTTATGTCCGTTATAAATTCCAT